>NCSJ02000043.1:0-195820 GCA_002812745.2 Scytalidium lignicola | reverse complement strand
TTCACGTGATTTGCATTATATTGCATAAAATATTGTGAAAGAATAAAGTAATATGTTAAGATTCTATATTATAATGTATAATTTGTAAATAGATTACTATAATAATGGCTATAATTTTATTTTTCAGATAAAAATATAATTTATAATATTAAAATTTAATGTAAAAGTGTAAATTAATTTCATAAAAGTATATTAATTAAAAAATATATATACAAATATTATAAACTAGAAAAAANGTTGCTTTTTTAGACTAATTTTACTTGATGAAAATTCTAATATTTCTTTATTAATATCTTCTTCACCAAATATATCTTTATATTCTGGTAATCATTGACGTTTTCTTGTATTCTGATTAATTGAAGAAGAATATTRATTATAAAYAYTAGAATCTTGATTATCAAAATCATTATCTTRTTATAAAAGAATTTRATTTCTTTGTTTTCAAATTARAGTTARTGTATAAYYAAGAGTTTRTTATGATTTACTTGAATGATCTYATTTTCRATGAARTGAACAAAGARTAATAAGTRATRTARAATTTATTTCTTCATCTTCATCACTTATATAATYAATTTTCATRAYATCTTTAATTTCTTYAGCTTGTTCATCTTCTTCAGCTTGAATAGCTTCTAATAAAYAATCATYTGTTRTTAAAGTATTATARACAACTTCTCAAAAGAGTTTCTTTATTCATTAAAGTCTTATTATAATAATATATTATCATCAATRCTTTAATTATGTCTGATTGTAAATATAATCTATGAAAATGATATACTTCTTAAGCTCTATTAAAAATACATTCAACTTTAATAYTAAAAGCAAGAATAAAAAGAATATCTTATGCTATTACTATTAATTTAAGCTATTTTTCTTCTTGACCTTTCTAGTAATYAAGTGTATTTTGTTGAATTATTAYTAAAAATTGTTAATAAGAATTATTATAAAAATTAATATAAAACTTATGTTGACTAAGATATTGTTCACTTTCTAGATATCTATCTTCAATCTCTTCTGATTATRATATATTCTTCAGTTTATTCAACTRTAATATCATAGATAAATCATCTTGTTAATGAAATTGTTATTATTGYTRAGAAATTRATRAAGTACATTYTATATTTGCATATTTCGAATTATATACATAATAAAACTGTYAAGAGTATTCTACTTCTTAATTTGTATYAYTARGAAAAYTAACTTCTTCTTAAAATGRAACYAGCTTATAAGYTARTATAAGAATTGTTCTTATAGTATATAYACTRCCYAAATCTGTATATGTTTGTTAATAATATTTCTGAAGCTTTTTTAAAGCTTTAAAAAGACTATTAATAAGAGGTTCAATCTATTCTTAATCATTCTTAACCTTTTTTATTTCAAGTTAAGTTAAAGAGTTCTCAAGATGATTAAAAAGAGAATTGTATACTTTATAAACATGATTAACAGTTRATYCTTTAGTATATYTTATAAAATTTGTAAAAAAACAAAATRGTTTARTAAGATTAATTAAGTATTCAACTTGTTTTYATTCAACTTTAAACAGTTAAAACATCTTTGTAATATTACTTATAATATACTTATTAATTGTTAATTGTAATGTTCATGCTTRAATAAGCATTTCACATGTTGAATTCTAATGTATTTTAACATCTTAAATTAAATTCAAAGTCTTCTTTRGATTAATAAGRTTATAAGGYTAAAATTCTTGAATTTGTCRAAACTCTTCTTGYCTTTRAGGACTTGAATTAATATATAATGRAAGTTTTCGAATYTGTRTATTARATTAGTATAAAAATTATTATAATATATATAATTAACCTTTGYAAGTGTYCATAAAATACTATTATTATACTTTGCCTTTTTTNATTCTTTYAAATTCTCGAAAGTCATTAYTATACTAATTCTTAGCYAATTYGTCGTTTRTTAGATTAATACAAATTCCTCTAAGCAAATCATRAAAAGATAATTAGATAATATGYAATAAGCATAATATTYGAATTATCTGATTTGAAAACAAYTGAGAATTAGAATTATGATTAGTATTATTTGATAATATTAATGCAAGTTYATTTATCTCTTTGYTAAGTGTATTATTATTACTTACATTGTCTRAAGTAATARTATGAACAYTATGTTCTATTTGATATTATGAAAGAATATYAAAAAGAANCTTGAGTAAGTTGAAAACYAGAATAAACACTTTGTAAATGCTCAAATCTAATCAATACTTTACAAAACTCTTAATATTTATCAATTTAATATAYARTCATTYTTATAAATGTTATACAGTTTAGACTAGACTAACAATYAAAAGTTATTAAAATATTTGAACTAAGAAYAATATCTTGTAATAATAATTTTTCAATTGAARTTGTATARTTTATAATATATGTTCAAAGGGTTTTCACAAATAACATTGAATAAAGAARGTTAAGAAGATGTTGAAAATTATAAAATGATTTATATTCAACTGCTTRAAAAGGAAGATGTAAATCAATTACAACTTAAAGAAGATATTCAATGAATATTTTGTTTATAAGAATTAAGGTTTTGTTATTTRACTATTAAAATTAATTATTATTATAATAATATTTATAATAATCTRATATACATACTAATGTTGATAATGTTTTAACTATTGTARATTGTYAAAATAYAATTATACTTTTATATTTAATAACTCTTTAACATTTTCATAATTGTATATAAGTTGTTAAAGCCTTTGTTCTAGTATTCTTAATATTTAGATAAGTAAGARCTATTAAGTATATACAACATATTATAATTAGAGTTCTACTRCTTATTAAAGYACCTTGATYAAAATRTACTYATATTATAAATGATYGATTTAATGTATTYTATTAGATTATTATACTTTTATCATCCTTTGTTTGATTRAATTTATAYTAAGATRTAAAAGTCTATTATAACAAGAATTTGTYATGAATATYTAAARATYAATAATAATATTCATAATCTTTACTAATTTRTATAAAATTCATTTTAATAATAGAATAATTATCAGAAGATGAAGAAGATARCTRATTATTAATTTCATYATTATRATTAGATAATTAGTCTTGTAGAAAATTRATAGAAGAAAACATAATTAATCAAAGTTTAATAATAGAAAAAANGGATTTATATGAAAATAAATAATAATATTAATAAAAATATYTAAAAGGAACAACTTACATAAGAATTAGTATAAAGATTAGTATAATTTATATGTATATATATGAAAATCAATAAAATAGTTTAATATTATAAAGTTTCTAAATATTAAACTAATGTTATTTCAAATGATCAAGCAATAAACATTGCTTTTAGAGAATCTTTCATGATATAAAGCTTATCATAACTTAGAAAGATAAGCTTATAATGAAGTAACTCCTTAATTTCGCTTAGTATTAAAGTTGCTTTTATATATTTATTATCTTCTGATAAAACAATGAATGAATTTTCATTATCCTTGTATATATTATACTATTTGACAGGATTAAGAAGTTTAACTTATTTAAGATCTTTAGGAAAAGCTTATATTGTTTGATTACTTTAAATTGTTTGTTCTTTAGTTGTAAAGAAGATATGTAGAGGAATAATATTATAATATTGATTATAAAAAGTTAATAGATTATTATAATAATTATTATAATACTTATTTGGTTAATCTGTTAATGTATAGTCTTTTAGATTTCAAATATGCTTAATTTTTTTTTTCGAAGCTTTGTTAACTTCTTAGAAAGTAAAACATGAGTATGTTTTTAATTTTTTTNGCTAAGTAAAGAATTTAATTTTGTGTATATGTTATAAAGTAGTATTAGTATTATATTTGTATTTAATTGTCTTTATAATAATCTTCATAGTAATTTAACTTATGTGATATGTTTTAACTATTATAACATGGTTATACTCTTTTGTATTATTTTNCTTCAAGAAGATTAACAAATCTTTTTTTTATTTTGAAGGTTGTCTTTGTATTATATTGTTTTTATCTTAAATATGTTAATCTCTTCTTATGATATATCTTCTTATGTAGGATTATTATTATTAAGTTATGTATACTGGTTACTTTCTTCGTTATAGCTGAAATTTTATGCTAGAATAGTCTAATGTTTACTATTAACCTTTCTGAAAATCAATTAGTATAAAGATTATTATAATCAATGTATATTTTACTTTTTGTGAATTGTTTTCTTAATTGTAAATTGTTTAAGATGTTCTCTTATATCATTATTTCCATTAATATATTCTGCTGAACTTTGTATTTTTTTAAGAGTATAGGTTATTGTACTTGTGTTTACTTGCTTTGCTATTTTGATTTTTTTTTTCAACATTTTGAAGTCTTATTGTACAAGTATATGCTTTAATTGTATGAGGATTTTTGGATAACTCCTCCTTAGCTTTATGTTTTCTAACCATAATGAATACTATATTTAATAAGTTAGTATATAGATTATTATAATATATTTGATGATATAACATACAAATCTTGATGATATTGATAATTATAGAATAGTTATAGTTATAATTGTGTTATAATAGTTGTATTGTAAAAACAAAAGTAGTTGTAAAGGTTTTGAAAGGTAAAAAATCAAACAAAGAAATATAATTAGTTAATTTACGCTTTTATGCTAATAATAGTATAATATTAAATTTTCTTTATGATATATCGTTAAATTTTCGATTTTTATAGTAATTAATCCAAGTTAACTTTTTTNCACTTTTATTTTTGTTGTTATTCTATTACAATTTTACAATTACTAACTTTATAACCATTAACAACTTTACAATTATTCTATTAACAATATTATTACTACTTTTAAATAGCTTATTGATTATATTCTAAGTATGTATAATCATATATTATAATAATTATTATACTAATTATAATTTAGAATGGCTAGAACTAAATAGATAGTATGAAAGACTGTTAGTGGAAAAGTTTCAAAAATGAACTTGAAACTGAAAGTTGTTTAAAAGATAATTGTCAAGAAAGTTAAAAGATAATATAAGCTAAGAAGTAAGTGATTATTATAATAGTTAATATAAATATACTAATATATAATAGTTGTTACATTACATGAAATCAAAAAATATCAAAAAGTCTTATGAACTTCTAATTTTAAAAGCTCCATTTATGTGTATAGTTCATGAGATTCTGGTAGATATAAGCAAGGGTAGTCTAAAAATTCAAAAGTTAACTTTAGAAGCTTTACAAGAATGTACTGAAACTATCCTAGTTAGAGAATTTAAAAGTAAGTATAATTTAAATAAATACTATAATAATCTTTATACTAATGATAATATTATAATGGCTAATCTAGTTACAATTCATGTAAAACAAGTTATTATTTAAGTAAAAGATATATAGTTTATTAAGGTAATTCATAATTATATGATAAGATTTGAATACTTAAGCAATAACAAATAGATTATTACTTCAGTAATAATTAATAGAAGGTTTAAGAGTTATTTAGAAGTCTAAGGACAGTTAGTAAGCATTCTAGTCATTAACAAAATTGACATTGAATTAAAACTATAATAATCTTGATTATAATGGAATTAATAGACTCTTATTGTAATTATAGTAATTTTTATAATAATACTTACGATCTCAAATCATTTAAGATTATCATATACTACATGATAGGATTTATACATATATTATGCATTTTGTACATTATACTCTACGTGACTGGGTTTAATGGGTGCCCACTGGGTATCCACCTCCACCCATGGGGTTTTTCCCAAATAGGAAACCCACCCACTGGAGCCCCATGGGTGGGTTTTAGGAGTGCTCAACCCACCCATGGGGCCCCATTCCGCACTCTAATTACTAATTAACAACAATATAATAGTTTAGACTATCTACAACAAACATATAGTCTACAAATCTTAAATCGTTAAACGGGTTAATTATGCCGATTTTAATAAGATCTTATAGAATATATTGAAATTAACTACTGAATTAACTACTGTATAGTGGGTAAGTATAGCCATATATATAGACTCCTACAGGCTAGTGGGATCCAGTGTGGATATTGCGGTGATATTAGAGATACTATTGCCCCAGAAAGGCTCAAGCCAGAAGGCGGTTAGTCAATGAAGGACTCCAGGCGAGTCATCGTTTCCAGCACGTGTGCTAGAAAAGAGTGATTGGCTCATGTAGAGGCCGAACGCTCGAGCAGAGATACCGGAAAACTTATAAAAACACTCAAATGAAATAGAGACATTGACTTTATCAATGGTGACCGCCTCGAAGCTCTGATTCTTGCCCAACAAGGAGAAGTTGCTGGAAACGTAATGCTTGCCGCCGATTACACATAGTTGCTTCACAACAATGTAATCCCATAATGTAAACTCCGGAGTATAAAATTCGTCACTTGGTTCCAGGAAGGCAGAGCTGGCGTGGTGGACACGAGAGTTTCATTAAGCTAACTGTTGGATACCAAACCATAGAAGTTCTTAAAACAGGGATACAGAGTGCATGAAACTGCTAGCGGGCGCATCTTCCCAGAGAAACCGACCACAAATTCAGTAAAGCTACTAGAACATTTACTAAATAAAGTACTCTCATCGCAAGTAGCCACTGCTAGTGTCAGCACTGATATGTTTACAATAGACTGTGATGAATCCACGGCAAATTTTGGTGTGAATGCGGAAGACGCCCAGCTGAGGTCATCAAACCCGCCTCCTACACTGATACTTGAGGACATACTGAAGCCAGAAATCGACATTCCATTATGAAATTATCCGGAGCAGTAGCAGATCTGAAGTCTGTTTTGATTGCGGAAGATGGGTCGATACAGCTACTGCATAGGCCAATGGAGGAATGTGTGATGCCTACGTAGGCCTGAAAGGTGCAGTTTCCAGTTAGGCAGAAGACCAAGACAGCCGAAGAGTTATCCTGCAGATCTGTTAAACCGTTGATCATGCTGCCTTCCATGCCGAAACCAAAGTCATATAGCCCAGCGCCAGTGCGTGTATACATTCCATCGAAGTAGTTGACAACTGGTAACGATGCATTGACGTCCAGGAGGTGTTGCTCACAAGCAAATTTTCTGATGGACTGCTGCATAAACAGCCCGATTGCTAGAGATGTGATCATTATGAAAGTCCCAAGGATGATGAAGGCACTCTTTGAGGCCTGCAAAAGAAGACGAATAGAGCCAAGAACACTGTAACAACGCCAGGAAATAGGTCCTCCGGCAAGAAAGAATACATAACCTATAGTAGAACGACGGGTTTCAATACACCCACCGTAATCGGCATCACTGTAACCATGGTAGTTGAGATCTCCACCGAATGTGATACCATAATTGTGCGTGTGAATAAGATACCGGTAAATGTGTTTGACTACCTTTAAGTGCTGAACAGAAGGATTTTGCAGAAATTGCAATAGCCTAGAAGTTGTAAAAGCAAGATCAAGTCTTGTTTGCATCATAAGATACATTAGCAAACCAACTTCCTCCATATACAGCTGAATATCAGCTGTAGAAGTAATATCTTCGTTTTTGACCAGGATTGCAGATGCCTTAGCTTTTATAAGAGACTAAGCTAGTTTTATATTGTTATAACTAAAGTGTTTAAGAATCTTATTGATATATACATCTTGGACTATAGAAATAGTCTTGTTTTAGTGATTATGAATAATACATATTCTTAAAAAGTATATAGTTAGTCTTATATCAACCATTTCAAAGAGATCATGTAGTTTCTCCTTTAAAGTTGCAAATTTAAGGCCTTTTAAGCTTATAATCAAAAANGTCATCAACATAAGTGCAAATATAAATTCCTAAATTAAGATTATAAAATATACTTATATCAGAGATTAACAAAGAGTATCTAATCTCTTTTAACTTTATAATAAGCTTTTACTACTAATAGTATAATACTTGTTTTAAATTGTAAAGTAACTTTTAAAGTTGTAAAACAATAATTTTTGAACTTATATATTTAATGTTTATACTATTAGTTTTAACATTTAATTTTAAAAGGTCTTTAATTATAATATCTTCAAGAAGTTCAATATAGATTTTAGTATTTATATTACTATTTAAGAATGTTATAACTATGTTCATTTAGTTGACTTCCTAGTCAAAGTAAGTAATTAAAGTTAATAAGGCCTTCTAAGTAGTAGACTTAGTTATACTTGCTCAAGTTTAATCATAGTCAATACTATAACATTGTTTATAGCCTTTAATTACAAATCTAACTTTAAAACACTTGATTTTACAGTCAAAGTTACATTTAACCTTGAATACTTACTTGTTATAAAGAGTATATTTCTCTTCTAGGAGAATTAATAGCTTAAAAGTACTATACTTTATTAAGGAGGTTAACTTAGCCTTTATAACATTATCTTACCTTTTGTAATATATTGAATTATAAGCTTTTTTAATTATATTTAACTTTAATAAATTTATGAATACAATTAAAGTATAACTTATATTTAAGGCTTGCCTTACAAAAAGACAATATCTATAAGTTATTACAATACTTATAAGCTAGTTTATAATTTTGTTATCTATAGTAAACACCTTTAGAAAGTGTTCTATAAGTGTATCTAATGGTTAAGATAATATAATAATTCTTGTTCTAGTTAACTATAAACTTAAGAGGTTAATATTTAATATAATTATATTAAGTTTCTTGTTTTTAAAACCTTTAAGCTTACTATAACCTTTAAAAGCTTGAATAACAAGCATTTCTTGAATTATATCTAAAGTATTACTATTATCTTCTATCTCCTTTATTATAAACAATTTAAAAACTTCTTCAAATGTTATATTAAGATTTAACATTGTAAAAGTCTTTATATCAACAAGATTTAATATTATAAAAGTCTTAATATCAACAATTATAATATCTTCAAGTATTAATTCAATATCTAAGGCCTTAAGAAGACTTATAAGCATCTTGTTACAAAACTACACCATCCAGGTCACTGGATAACCAAGGGTAAGGTAGATGTTCAAGAACAACAGAAACATATAACACACAAGCAAGTAGTTAAGTCAAAAGTAAAATCTAATAATGTATTTAGGTTGAACACAAGAAGCCTACTCTCATGTTCTTATAGCACACTTATATCGATAATGAAATACAGCTAGATCATAAGATCATAAGATCCTTCAATCCATCTTAAATCACAAGATCCAATGATCTAATAATCCTTAATCATATAACCTCCAATTGTTAAGTTCTCTGTATACACTTGTTGTGTACCAAACCTCAGGCCTATACCAATTAACTTATTAAGTCAAACCCATAACATTATTCTCTTTCTGCATTAACATTGCCTTAATGCTTAACTATTATCATAAACAATCTTATTACTCATTAACTTCTTCTTTCCTTTCATCATATTACCAAAATGATCATATTCTGGTGAGGAGAATTTGCAAGAGAAAACAAGATTACAAAAGCACTAAAAAAGATTAAATCTTTTAAAGTATATTAATAATATTAACTTTAAAGTAATACTTTATTCTTATTATAAGTWAAAAAAAACTTTCTTACAAGATAATCTCCAACTCTTCTCATTATAACAAGTGTACTTATAAGGATTATAAATACAACAATGAGTATTTATACATCCCTTCCTTTAAGTCTTATAAACATAAGCAAACCTGACTAGCCTTAGAAGAAGAGAAAACTTCTCAACTCTTAATAAAAACTACTTTCTACTTCATACACTTGAAGAAGTAACAATTGTTTTTTTGTAAGAAGGTAGAGGAAATAATTTGCTGTTGGTTGAATACTTTAGACAAGTTAGACACTTTAGAAAAGAAAGAGAAGTAAGAATAATAACAACCTAAGCCAAGCTCAAAGTCATATTTTATTACTCTAGATAAAGTGCTTATTACATTAATCAACCTCTTCTTCTCTAACCTCAAGATTCCATTGCCTAAAAATCTATTCTAAGATAAGTTTAATAATATCCTTTTAATAACTCCTTATAACTTATAAGATTAAAAGTAAGTTCTTATCTATTCTTACTCTTTGAATATCTTATCTATTTAACTAAGTATTATAACTTCTTATAATATATTTTATAATTAATAATTTTCTTAACCTTATATTCTTTTTCCAGATTAACTTCTTTTAACATTAGCATTTAAGCATTTTCAAATGTTAGTTTAAGAAATAAAATATAAAAAACAAGATATATCTTAACTATTGTTAATAACTTTAATTTATATATTAATAATTTATAAACTTCTTTAATTTTATATAATCTTATCTTTATCTAATCTAGTTTATTATTTAATCTTGTTATTTTAATGTTTTTTCTAAAAAGATAAACTTTATCCTCTTTTTTGTATACTAGTTCTATTAAGTGTTTATAATCATAAAGTCTAGGTATTGTACAAGAATATAATATTGACTATAACAAACTAAATGAAGAATAGTAGATTTAGAGAATTTATTATTTTGATAATCAGCATTATTTAATTATATGTTATATATATGTACAAGTTAAAGCATTCTTTAATTTACCTTGCTTTAAAATAGATTTGTCATTTAAAATAGTATAAGGTAAAACAAATCTATATTTGATAATAAAATAGGATAAAGGATTAAAACATATTCAAGTTTTTGTATATACTTTCTTTAATCTTAAAATATATATAGTATATATTATAATGTTTTCTCATATATTTAAGGTTATAAGTAAAGTTGTTAAGGAGAAGTTAGATTCCTTCATATTCATAGTAGAATAGATGGTTAAAGGACAGTTATAGTTGATATGTATAAGAAACAAACATTAAGTACATATATTATTTATAAACAAAGTATATACTTATTATATCTAGGATTTGGTGATTATCTACATTCTATAAATCCTTCTTGAATATAGAATGAACATCTTTTATATATGTTGATCTTTTATAAGGTTTATATTCAATGAAACTTTATGAAATGATAGTTTATACATCTTATAAAACACTTAATTTATAAAATGTAAGAGTTAATTTCAAAAGCTGATCTCTTTTAACATATGGAGAGTATATACATTATATACCTAGAGCTTAAATCTTAAGTTGAGAGCAAAAGAATATTATAGATATTAACTGGTTTAACCTAAGATCAGTCTTGAATCCATCTTGAATAGTAAATATATACTTGAAAGTATACTTTATTAAATGAAAGTAGTTATTTTTAGAATAATAATTATACTAGAAGAAAGTTGAATTTGTTAGTAATTGTTCTGAGGTAAGTATATGTATAACATTTGTATAATATAAATAATAACCTTCTTAGATTAAAAGAACAAGTTATTAATATAGTATTAACAAAACAGACTTTTAATAAACTTAGAATATTATCATTATAGAGGAATCAAAGTAATCAAGCAAGATTATCTACATAAATGAGAAAATTAGGTAATAATTATTCTAATCTTATGTATAGTGTATACTAAGCATATATAAAGACAAACAATATTAACATATAACTCAACGTTAAGTATATTATCTTGATTTACCTTATAATCTTAGAAATCCTTTTAATATATTGAATATATTAACAATTAATTCAACAAGTCCTTATCTGTTAAGTAATATTATATTAGTTTCAAGCTTAGATAATATTATATTTGTAGATGATGGATCATTTATAATTAGTATAAGTGATATATATGTTTCTAATACATAATACTTTATACCTTCTAACAGAAAATAATATTAATCTTAACAGTTATTAGATTAAATAGAAGAAGAAGTTTATACTTTATGTATAGAAGAAATTAATAAACAGAAATGTATTATTAAATGACAGAAAAGGGAATACAAAGTTATAGAGGAGTTAGAAATATTATAATAATGACAAGTAGAGTATATATACAGTACAAGTAATTCATAGTCTTAGAATATTCATTTTATTTTCCTTATCACTTAATATGCTTTGTAAACTCCTTAACCTTTGTATATGTACTACTTATCCATAGCCTATACCTTCTTAAAAACCACCAGAAACACTAGAAGGATATGCTATGCTTATACAAAGCTTATACTTTGTATTTCTTAATTACATGATATGCTAAACGACATATGCTTATTATAATTAGTATATGAAGGGTATATACAAAGCTCTTAGATCTAGTATATCTTCTCTGGGGATTTTATAACCTCATTTAGTAGTTATAATATTATGATATATTATAATTATTAATAAAGTATATGTAATATATATTTAGATCATATACTAAGAGTTGAAGAACCTTAAGGAGTATTATCATCATTCTTTGCAAGAGGAGTTATATAATATTATTATATAATTAACATATATTATGAATATGTTAAAGATATACTTATACAATACTTTCTTCTTAATCTTAAAAGCTTCTCAACTCTTTATATACTATAATTAGTATAAGTACTGTATATGTAAAGGTTAGTTATTATAAGTAAATTAATATTAGATTAAGTTATAAATAGTATATATAATAGTATTGTTAATAGTTTATTGAATAATAATGTTGAATTTATAGTATTGACCAGTTAAGAATTGATTTTTGATAATGATAAAGGTTAAAGTATATACTTATTATATATATACTTTAACCTTTTCATATGTAAATGTTTTAAATAAGTAGAAGATAACTTTAAAAGGATAAATATAAATATATATTATAAATATATAATTCTTATATTATTCTATAAACTTACTTAATAATGAAAATAAATGTTAAATCTAATAACAAATTCTAGATTGTTAACTTTAATAAAACATTAACATTATATATACATAACACAAATATTACTTATGTAATTACTTTATAAGTATCAACATATTACTTAATGATATTACTAGGATTTCTAGGAGTTGTAAGCAATGTATATACAAGGAATACATAAAGTATTTATTTAAGATCAGACAAGAAACAAGTAATATATTACTTGTTAAAGATAATATAATATTTTAGTATATTGTGAATATTAACTTTACATGTATAATAAGTATGCATAACTTACTTTATACTATTAACTTTCTTTACTAAAGTTATATTTTGTCTAATGCTATTAATAATTAATTTATTCTCAGTATATACTAATTACAAATATTATAAATTCTATACTCATTAACTCTTAGATGAATTTGTTGGATATGTTTGTAAAGCTTTAAAACATTAACTAAGTATATGTAGATGTTAAGGGTATCTGTATGTAGAGTGAAGAGAGACCAGGAGGCTGAAATATAATAGGAGACTAGCAGTGAGATAGTAGTTGGTTAAGTGTAGATTTGCTTTAAAACTTAGTGTTCTTTTAAAATTATAAGATTGATCTTTGACTTCTGTTAAAGAGAAGGGGAAACCCCTCTTTTTNATAGACAGGAGTTAGTAGTTAAGGAGTAGYTARGACTCAGACTACTATCCTTTTCCCCCCTTCACATGATTAGTGCACTAAGGCTTTGACACTTTAAGAATTCTTTTATTTTGTCTTAATAAATATAATTATAATAATTTTGTTAAATGTTTATAATATAAGTAATCTAGTATCTTTTAATAATATCTTTTAATGTACTATTAGTATATATAACTCTTTAAAGCTTAATATTCAATTCTTAGATTATAATAAATCAAAAGTATAATTTAAAGAAGAAAGTATAAAGTTTATTTTAATTAATCCTCTTGTATTTCAAAATAAGAAGTTATAACTTCTTTTAAATCTTATTACTTAGTTATTAATAAGATTTAACATAACAATTTATTCTAATAACTAATATATCTTATGCAAAATTATAAATAAAAGCTTTTCCCCTTTTAAGAGCTTGTAAGTAAGTTCTTTTCTTTTTAAGGTAATCTTATTATTACTTAATTATGATTTTTATGTTTAACTCTTCCTTTGACAACAAAGTAAAACTCCTTAAAATAAGTGTTAGAGGAAAAGGCAAAGGTAGATCAAGTAATAATAACTCCTCTTGTTATAGTATTACTAAGCTAGTAAAGGAGAACTATGACCCTTTTACTTCTTCTTATTATGAAACTTGAGTTTGACAAGTCTTAACTATCCTAATTCTCAACAGTCCACATGCCCTTTATTAGAAGAGAAAGATTAGTATATTAAGGTTGTCTGTACATAGAGTAAAGAGAGACCAAGAGGCTGAAACATAATAGAAGACTAGCAATATGATAGCAGTTGGTTAAGTGTAAATTCACTCTAAAACTCGGTATTTTCTTAAAGTACAAGATTAATCTCTGACTCTTGTCAAAGAGAAGAGGAAAACCCCCTCTTTATAAACGAGAGTCAGCAGCTAAGGAGCGGTTAAGACTCAGACCCCTATCCTTCCTCCCTTCACGTGATTAGCCCACTAAGGACCTGACATAACCTCAATTTTGCCCTGAAATTCAGTAGGCGGAATTCTATGTTACAACCGACAGTGCCTCAGGCACTAACTTCAGAATCTGGTTCCATAAACAACGTGTGCTGTTTATTCATAAGTTCTATTAACACAACCCATGCAAAAAAAGAGTGTAATTCTATTGGCGTATCTTCTAACGTATAACTCCAGGCTAGTAACACGATTCCCTCAGATAGCCAAATTGGCGCAGCTAAAAGACGGCCGAAGGTCACCGGAGTAATCAGTAATGATGGCTTCAACAGCAGCATAGAGTCCCGGGCCAAGAAGAAACAAGCCGCAAAGCATTACAAATATGTGAATGGCTGTCATAACAGATCTTCTCAGTCCGGCAAACAGCTTTCCCTTGTAAAGCTGCCAGTATGCAACGGCAAAGTATATAAAACCAAAAAAGGAGTCAAAAGCAGCGCCGAGGAGAGAAAGGAAGTCTCCCATGCTGGGGACGACCTCGGAGAAGATGAAAGCGATGGCCCAGATCACGGCCATCACAACGGCCCAAATACCCCATCCGATGACGGTGTTGCTGTGTGCATGTCTTGACTTGCCTAAAATCCGGAAGTAGATGAACTTAGCTGTGACATTGGCGTAGATGACACCGATCACCAGAGTTGGAACGATGACGAACGCAAAGGAGGCCTTTTTATAGGAGACTACACCCAGGCTACCGAATGCTGGTGCAGTTGCATATTGTCCCAAATATCTGAATCCAATTGCCGGCGGAACAATAAACAAGAAGATAGACAGTCCGGTAAGAACAGCAAGGGATTTGGGGAAATCTTGCGGACGCTCCATCTCGGAGATGAAGGTTGGGAAGAGAATCTGAGGTACCCAGAGGAATGTGATGTTCAACACGGCATTCATGCAATTGACCCAGGTCGTACCGGGGAGAGGGAAGGCGTAGGTCCTGACCAGTCCATCGGAAGGGTAGTTACCGTTATATCCATAAAGCGGCGCCTTCTCGATACCGGAAAAGATGAGGAAGAGAAGGATAGCCATTCCCATGCAGGCAGCTGTGAAAGCAGGAACCGCTATTGTTAGCAAAAGGAGCTAGGCCAAATCCAAAAAGAAAACTGTTGGGTGTTTGTTCTCACCTGAAAACATGGACATGAAAGAGACGTGATGCAAAGTCCGGGGGGCAGACATGACGATCCCCATTAGCGTCACGATCACTGAGAAGACAACAGTGCACTGCGAGTGATCTGACAGGGTGTTGAGGACCCTGGCACCAGTGAGGACGTGGAAGCCGATGAGAAGGATGTTGTTGGCGAGCAACATGAACCCGCTGAATTCATAGGCAATTCGACTCTTCCCAAAGACGTAGAATCCAAAATCACCTGTTATTGATTATCAATCAGCTGGTCTACCTAAATAAAAGTTACGTCGATACTGGGTGGGGGGCGTTTATTGACTGAAAAACCGAGGCTTACAAATATCCTTGATCTGAGGGTGCTTCATGATGTATTTGTGCATTGTAATGGAGGTGATCCAGAAGAGAGTACCGGATACAACCATGGTGATGATGCCTGGAACCCATCCTAAGACACTGGAGGTATGTAGCAGTCAGAATTGTACGAATTGGCGAATTGGCGCACGAGAAGAGCTGGAGAATGGTGATAGTCTAACCATAATTTCCGTATTGAATAATAATGATGAAAAAAGCACACTTACGAGAGCGACCATGTTTGAGCCATGATGGCCAGACAGACCTGGTCTCCAGCGAGCAACCAGGCGGCCTTTTGCCAGGACATGGTTCGGAGCTTGATTTCATGCTGATGGTCTGCAAATGAAGTTCCTCGTTAGCAAATTAATTGCTTGGAGACAGGATAATCAAGGTGAGGCTGGATGAATCTGGATTTTTTCTTTCTTTTCTTTTCTTACCTTCCGCAACTAGCGCTTTGATGGTGGTATTAGATCCCTCACTATCCGAATCTAGCCTGTCCGCGTAGCCTGGGACGGGCTCCTGCTTTTCGTCGGGGTAGCTAAGGACGGTTGACATGCTCGATTCTGGACAGTTCCAATATTCAGCAGAGGATCCTGCAGGATGGATCTGCACTGTGGTATATAGCCAGCGTCACGGGCAATATTAATCTCGCGTACTGCTGATGCTGCTGCTGGTCGCGTTCGTCCACCATGTTGAATTATTGCGTTATCATGCATGCGAATGGTGTTATCGGCCAAAGCAGATAATACCTTACGTACAGCACTGCAAGATTGCAGCATCCTAGTCTACGCACCCGGTTCGTGTTGACTGGTCGAGTGGTCGCACTGGTGGGGGAGCATCAACAGAACCAAAGGCCGAATGAGCAGCGGCGTGGGCCACGTGACTCTCACGCGCCATCACGTATCGGGAAGCTGCAAAAAGAGGGCTGAAGCTTCAGCGCCGTCCCAGCGCCACGGGCTTGGATACGGGTACCAATGTATGTATTCCTGTATCAGCATGCAAGACTTACTTGATGTGTCGCCCGTACCTTTGTGTCGAATCAACGCTCGAGACATGCATGCTAGCATTTGCTGCGCGCGTCATGGAGGTTCGGAGAATAAATCGATAAACAAAAGATGTGCGCGGATACATTGACCACCGCCATATGGACTGACAAAAAAGCGTCATGGATCTCAAAGCAACCCTCTGCTCTAGATTCCCACATACTTGATATCCGTGTCCTTCTCCCATGCCGTATCAGTACCCTCATCATTTCACATCTGTTCAACCTACAACAGATGTGGTCACTAATGTCTCTTATTAGCTATAAAAACAGTGGGGGGAAAAAGTTATTATATCAACCAAAGCTTAAGATTAACACTTCAAAATTGGATAATATAATTATTTAGCCAAGTTAAGTAACATTAAACTTTTATTTTTAACTAACTAATTAATTATTTTTCATTTTAAGCAACAGCTTTTAGATAAGATGAACTTCTACTAAATAGGTCTATTTTAAACACACAAGGGGGTCAAATTATACGATATCGAACTAGCGGAAGTTTAACTCTCGAAGGTTACGAGAGATCAACTTCTGGAACTTCATTGAAGTTCGCTTGAGAGAGGACAACTTGCGAAACTACAGCATTAACGATCTCTGCTGACTCCTCTTTGAGCTTATCTAGTGTATTCACATATGAGATGAGTTTCAGCCTTCTCAGATAAATGTTATGAAGATCAACCCGTCTCTTAGCCTCCCAGATATTGTGTCCAGTAATCAAGATCATCGTGAAGAAAGATTCGATGATGCTGGGAGGAACATTGCAGAGAAGCTGTCCTGTAACGCTCCAACCCGTGGCGCTGGCACCGATGATTAATCCAATAATTGTAGCAACACCAAGAACGACTGTCAGTTCATGAGAGGAGATGTCACCCATTGCAATCGACATCCGGACAGTGAGTGAGTTGTCCGCAACACACTCTTCGTTAAGCTGTACCCCAATTGTAGCTAACATATCTATATCATCATAAGTTACTCGTATGAACTCGGCATCTTCGTATCTAGCTAGTACGTTGCAAACATTGCGGAGAACAAATCCATCGTTCAAGCCAACCAGTCCGGCATACGTGCCTATGAGGAGCCACCAGTTCGCGTTAAACCTGAAAGCAGGGCCAATTGCCACCCAAACGGCCAGTACCAGAATCAGGATTGCAATACCAATTAGAGTTCCCACTAGATCTGCATAATAGTCGATTCCGCGCTGGATCCGGGTCCTGTTAGGAATAGGGATAGAGACGGATTCATTTTCAACAACATCGTCAGTAACAAGGCGAAGTCTGAGCTCGAGAGTAGAATCAACTGCGTATATCGACTCCATGCATTTTGTAGTGTACTTCTGGTGTCGTTCGCGAATATTAGCTAGGAAGGCGAGAAGAAACACCATTAATGCTGAGGTGGCTGAGTTGATATACAACTGCCATGTATTTGACCAATTGCAGTATTTTCCGAATCCAATCCAGATGAATATGCCTGCCCAAAAAGCGGCAACCGTGATGATATGCCCCATAATATTAGAGACGCAAGTAGAGACTCGACCAAACCAATTCTCTGTGGGCAGCTGAAAGGAAAATTCTGTTTGCTGCAGCTCATAAAATTGTGTCCCGTTGATCTTCTCATACTTTCCGCTCGCCATAAGCTTTCTAAGCATTCTCTGGTTGCTCCTTGTACGAGATCTCAAACAGGCCGAAACCTTCATAAGCGAGTCATGAGAATTAAACTGTTGACGCATGATAAAGGCATCAAATACCATATTGACAATAGCTTGAGCATCGGATATGGTCACTTGCCAGGTATTTGAAAGATCGAATGGAATGCCGAGGAATGCCCATATTAGAAGAGAGGTGACAATCGTGAAAAACATGAATTCTGACCCCGAGAACTCTACAATCTTGTCAAGCCAGCGGTCTAAGAGCTTTGTCTTGTTCGTGAAGTTGTAAATAGGGATATTCCTGGTAGAGAAACCGATTACCTTATCTTCTTCACCCTTCTCGACATTTCGTACCACTTGTGTCGCTGCAGCATACTCGACTACACGTCTATCCCCCGGGGATCGAATAGCCCTGATTACCTGCTCCATACCTCCCCTGGATGCCAAACAGGGGATTAGGGTGTGGAGGATAAATCAGTTCAAAGAAATTCGTGGTTTTGATAGGTAGGAGGAGCTATGCTGTAGGATGTTAGTTGGCTAGTGTGAAATTCGATAACATGAAGGAGCTTGTATAACTGCTATAGAGATCTTATCTCAGTCGACATACTGATTTGAAGATGCTATAAACTGACGTTTGTTCTATGGTGGTCGAGTTGATTGCAGTAGCTCACAAGCTAGTGTGCTCGGAGCTGCTGGTCTGTGATGAGCGTTGATAGCCGCCAGTGTTTCGAAGGAGATTGATCTCCTTAAGCAATGTGATATTCTATAATGAACAACCAATCAAAGATTTAATTGGTTTTTGGAAAGTCTAAAGCAAAGGTGTTCTGTGATTTTACATTCATTGGGTCATCATGCATATTATGTAGCCAAAGAATACTGTACCCGCTGAGCGGAAGAAGGAAAAAAAATTCCCGCGGTGACTCGTATGATGACATCCTTATCCCTTCTGAATGGGTGGACTGTGCTACCGACCCGCTGAGTGAGCGATTTTGAGGATCACTTCTCTGCTCGTGAGTTATGATTGCACAGCCCATTGATTTTCACAGAGATTGAGTGATGCTACGTCGGGAGTGGAATGCTGAATCCGCAAGGATGTATACAAGCACAAATTATTACAACGTATTTCACTAAAAGCCCGGTCAAACTATTATTAGTGTTACGTAAGTTCCGACGGCGCAAGTTTGTCTTACTGAAGTAACACAGTACTAGGAACCCTACAAATCATATAGTTATGAGGCCACCATAATACATGTACAGTTATAATTAAAATGTGAAGTTAAAACTAATTAGTATTAGTACGTATGAAATCTTGAAGTATGTAAATTTGAAGGCCCGATTACTAAATAATATGGAGTAGGGAATATGAAGCATTTTATAGGCATTGCTAAACAAGCCTTAAATTTATTAACCTTTGATAGCAAATAGTACTTTGTCTATTGGTTCAAGGCTTCTTATATTTAACATAAACAGATCGACAAGATGTAAATATACTACTCTTAACTAGAGTATCTTAGGACGATATAGAACTTATATATCTAGTAAGGTATAACCTTGTATATGAAATCATATCTATACATAATCTAAAGGGCAAAATTAATATTATTAATAAGAGAGCTAACTTTTACTCTATCTTGTAAATGAAAGAAATTCAAATCCAAAAAAAAAAGCTCTTCTCTTACTAAAACTTTTTAATTAGAAAAGAGCATTAATTAAAGGTCTTATAATCATTACAACCTAACCCAACTTAGATTATAATCTCCTTTAAGAGGTAGGTTGTATAAAGCATAAGATTATAAGGATTAAACGTTAAAAACAAACATCATTATTGAATTAAGAAAATAATATAATTAAAGGGTTTAAAAACGAATATTTTTTTNCAACTTTTTTTGCATATATAAGATATTTACTGACTATTGTTACCAACACAAGAATATAATCAGACATTTAATGGGCTGATCCTCTTTGAGTAAGTTAACGTTAAGGCTGTTAAACTTGTAGTACTTGAGATGCCTACAATATATTGCAAATAAGAACCGTGACGCTTTGGAATTGTTAAAAATAGAATTATTGAAAATGGTATACTCAGGCACAGATAATTGATTCAGAACAGCTGATTTACTATATCAGGGAGTTACGAATTGGTTTTAATATATACAGAGTAGCAGTCAATACACGGTTGTAATCAACTGCTGTAGGTTCTAGCCGTAAACTGACAACTGCACGGTGGAGTTCGTGCGTGTAGTCAATACGACGGTAAGGTGGCATAAATCCACCATATTACAACAGAAAAATGGAATCAACTAAAAGTGGAATTGTCATGTGAACAATTTCGGATTTTGAGATATATCTGCAACTTGATATACTATAGATGTTGCCTTCCTCTCTTGAATTGCTTTAACGGAAAGTTCGCTGAACTTGACATCTGCAGTGACTTTCTCGGCCAGAAGTTGGCCCTGACATTTGTACATACGCCAGAACACTATACTTCCATGGATCTGAGCAGCGGAGAATGCCACATAAAGTAGGGGTGTTGCGACCTTAAACGCTGTCTCCCATTTTGCCTACAAACTACCAAAAAGGTATATAGTCATTATCGTCTCCAAGCTTGTCCTAGTTGCAATAATGATACAAGATATAAGGAAGATACAGTACAAGAAACTATGATGATTATAATAGATTATATAGAGGATGATTGAAACATGCGGAAAGAATTCAGAAATAATATCAAAAGCACCTTTTAATATGTTTAGCTTCCTTATGCTAGCAAAAGTATGCAAAAGATTATAGTTACTTATTCTACATGGTACATAAAAGAAATTTAATATCCGTGTCCTTCTCTTAGACAAGTCTTAAATTGATGGTAATGATAAACTGCCTGATAATAATCGTTCTTGTATAGTGTAGAACTGTAATAATAGTTTTGTTCGATAAATAAGCTTAAATACGTACATCCTAATCAACATTTGTAAAACTACAACTAATATATCTCTTATGGTAACTACCAACCCTAGCACATATAGCATGTAGTAAGTGGCATTGCAAAACGTAACGTCAATAAAAGAATAAGTTACTACGATCAGAATAATTATTTTTGTTACGCTTGCAATATAATAATTCATAAAGCCTCGACGGTTTAATTCGCTGAGATCCGTATAAGTACTGCCATACAGCCACTGAAGAAAGAAGCTTTCCAAGATGTAATACCGAATTAGGAAAAGAACAACAAAGAAGATGGATATAATGAGTGCTGATAATGGTGAGATTGGTTCCAACGGAAAGAATAACAATCTCCGGTCGCCGTCAATATCAGGGTGGATCATGACTGCAAGTAACAAGTTACAGATGTGACTCCAACAGAAGAAAAGAGAAAACAAAAGAGAACTAGGCCTTTGGAAGACAGATGTGAAGGACAAGAGTTGCAAGAAAGAAGGATCAAGGGAAGCAGGTGCTTGCTAAACACTCATGGGGTACTGTCTCTTCTCCACATACTGTAAATCGGACGTGTAGGCTAAGCATTTGCAAGTATAGGCGAGGATGCAATCCTACGTTTAGCAGGCCACGTTTAGTACTGTACCAATCAGTACCCTGCAGTCGCATTCTAGTCCAAAAAATACGAGGAGCCGAGGTCAGGGGGTTTCAGGTAGGCTTGGGCTTGATTTTAGTACAGCTCCGCGAAAAGGAATATAATAGGGGCTGTGGATGCCTCATGTAGGAATTTCGGCTATGCAGCAATGTCTTTGGTAAAATTAACACTCGGCAAGTGAAATGGAGTAGAAGGAGAGATTAGAAGGTGTATAAATAACATCATAAAGTAACGCGATCCAGGTGCTCTGAATGCCGTTTGCAAAATTCCATGCCAAAATCTCATGCTAAGCAATACTTYCCCCCCCCCAACAACTCACTGTAACTAGTGTCATGTATAAGTCATATTCTCATTGAATGATCGCGTTTAACCTGGAGAGACGTACCATCTCCCTTCACTCTTCTCCTCGTCTTCGAATCCGATTCCTGTTTTCGGATATTTAAGTAAAGTACCCCTTAGAAGAAGAAAAGGACGCGTGAGAAAAGGTTAATTAACAAGGATCATTGGAAATATTCAGAAGAATCACGTAACACTCTAAGGTAAAGCAGAACCAAGGCTGAAAAAAGGCGGGAAAAAAAGAGCATTAATGAAAATAGCTTACCTTCCATTAATCCTCTTTATGGCCTCCGTGCCTAGCATGATACACAAGAATGCAAATACTAACAACACAACGAGTAAATTGGCATTGTCCTGGTCCCACACCCTTCCGCCTTGCTCAAACACTACTCCGTCTTCTTCCCACACCAATCCGTCCGGTCTTCTCATCGTTGAGATGGTTCTGGGTGGTTGAACATCTCTTGGTTCTTCAGCTGGCATGGTTTGCAATGAAGGAATTGGTTTATCATCAAACCAAATTGCCTCTTCATCATCACCTTCTTCCTCTAGAGCTGGTGGTGACGACAACGGAACGTGGGAAAGGTGTTGCGGCCCAGAGTGTTTTAATACTGGGATTTGGCACCTAAATCCTTTGGGTGATAATTGTTGAGGGGATCCATTGATACATCCTTCGGAAGCGCCCTTTCTGTAGTAAGGGGCAATTGGCGCGGCGCTGGTAAACTGGAGGAAGAGTAGGAGGGAGGGCGGTGATGCTGGCTTCATTTTTAGGAACCAGAGCTAAGTATTTTGACTGCTGATGGAAGGAGGCCTTTAGAATTGACCGTGCAGGTTCGACGTGGGCTGTAAGTGCGACTCTGCGACTCCTTGAGTGCTCTTGACACTTAGCTCTTCCTGCGAATACGAGTACGCGATGGTCCCCGGGTTCTCTAGACACTCATTCTCTCGCTTCTTCGTCTTCAACGACGAGAATAAGTTAAACGGGGTAGAACTGTAGAAGAAGCGCGAAAATTAGAGAAATCCTAACTGCAACGAGCAGGAGAGACAGATATATAGCAATAACGAGAGGTGGGCGATGTTCAAAGGAACGTGAGCCGATAGACCATCCTGGCGAAGAGGGGGGTAGTTGCGATCGATATTTATTAGCTGGATCCGGCAACGCCAAGAAAGCTTCTGTTCTACGGTATCTGCCCCCTTCTGGATGTTCCAGTTGTCTTATGTCTTGGCAGTCATGTAACGGACCAGCAGAGGATCGGAGGAAGATTCGGATGCCAGAGGCTTGATCCAACCTCGTGTCTTCGGTGCTTCAACACAATCTGTGCATGTGCGCAGACAGACTCTGTGGAATGCCATTGCTGTCTACGAGGCAATACTGGAGTTTGTGCAAATAATTGCGTAGAGAGAGGATTGCATCTTCATGAGATGAAGCCTCCGCAGTCTCACTCGTAAGGTCACCCGGTATCCAGCGCAAATGTTCTGGGTCAGATACTGTATACCAGGTATAGTGCGACTTGGTGAGCGCGCTCTAGACGGGCCCATTACCGTGAGAACATCGCGAACATCCCTAGAAGAGCCGTTGGATTTGTGCGCTGTTGACGTATACGATTACTGCTACGGGTCCTGTCGCCCTGGGAGTTGGAGGCACGTGCGGCGCGATAACAACCAAAGAGATGAGGCGTCCGTAAGTTACTCCGTACAGCAACATGGTTTTCTCTTGGCATCTGCTCTAAAAGCCATTCGAGGGGTGTTTCTGCTAATTGAACACTCATTCTTGGGGGTTTACATTCTCCCTCTCGGAGCTGCGTAGCATGTCATCCAAAGGAGGCAGTTGGATATGTCATTGCGAAACGTACGACAGGGCGTCTTACTGAAGGATTTAAGATGCTGGCAGCTTGCGTGTGGCCTATGTCGTAGCCTGTTAGCCCCGGAGTGGAAACCACAAGGCGTTTATTACAACGATATCAGCACCAACAAGGAATAATATTAATGCATTCGAAACTAAAGGATAAAGAAATACAGTTATAACAGAGCTGGGGCGGGCGGTTTGGTTGGGTTATGGAGTAAAATTTAAATTTTTTAAGGATTGTAAGGGGAGTGATTGCTTGCAACTAGGGTAGCGTCATTTATGGTATTTAGATTTATAATATCCGCATAAATCAAAGAAATCCAATGTCTTTATATATATATCTAGTGCCTTGACAAATAGTATCACTTACTTTACTAGTAAATGGTATAAATTAATCTGAGAGGGATTCTGCTTTAGTGGGGAAATATGCAGCTGTGNTGAGGCCTCGAAGTTGAGATTGCCGTCAATTTTCGAGATACACTTAAATAACAAGTCAACTAATTTCGAACGCAATAACTTAAGTCTCCCCCCTCTGACCTTGTGCTGATGCCACACGCTCTACCCCTCTTTGAGCTGTAAGCCCGTTTTGATAGAGGATGTAGGTCGGCTGCCGGAGTCACACCCTTGGGGGGTTGGCCGACCTGTGTACTCGGTTTGATATCTTCAAGGATGTCTTGCGCTTAGACCAACATTGGCCATGAATGAAGTTGAGGGAATTTTGCCTTGGCGGGAGCAGATGCCACCTAAGGACGAGGTGACCACTCATCATCTGTTAGTGCCAGCGGCTTCGAACTTGTGCAAGTCCTGCAAGCCGTAGTTTTAGGGAGTCAAGCTCTAATAAAATGATATGGGCTACACTTTGGACATGCGGTGTACTAGATCAGGCCTAGCACAGCACTGGATGTCGACAGGCAATAATAGCATAAAACACCGTGTCATAACTACTCAAACTTTGTGCAATTGTAATTCCCTTAACGCGCTTACTCTGTTCTTTCTTTGTGGCCTCCCTCATTCCTCTGATCCGTCAGTGCGCTCGATATATTTTGCTCTTCTTCCCCCTCTTGTGCCAGTCCCCTGGACCTCTTATCCTCATTGCTGCTCTCTGCAGCTATTATGCTGTTGTAAAGGCTGCTCGGAATTTCTCCTTGGTCACTGTTCTTGTGGTGGTGTTGAAATGGGAGGATATGATGCCGATTTTGTGCATGGTTGACAACAATTTCATGTGCTTCGATATATGCATCTTCGCTCGTATCGGCATTTGGATGTGGCAACGTAGTGTTTCGGTCTGTGATCAGAGTTAATTAAAAATATCAAGCATCGATGTTAAAAAGTAAAACGTTGTCCGGGTACCTGGGGATGATTATACCTTTGCTCAGAGGTTCTGGGAAGCCTGTGTCCTTCCTCGACGTTGTCTGCTTCAACTGTGGAGGTGGAGGTTTCTGAGAGAACTCACTCATGACGATCGCTCACGCGGCACGAGATTAATGAGTAGGAATGATAAGGCAGCACATATCGAGTTACTGGTGTCCAAGGCATAGGAAGATAAAGACAAGAACAACGCGAAAGCCAAAACAAATTTAATTGGCGCAATCTTGGACTCAAAATACCTCATGGTGATGCTTCTCGCCGTTTCTACGAGGGCTGAGTTTCACGGAACTCGAATGTTCGGCTGCCGTCCAGCCCAAGTCATTGGCATGGATAGGGTGTCACCTGTCTTTAAAAGTGCGCTCTTTTATCATCTCACCGTCTGCCACGCAAGCCCAGTCCAAGGCGCAGCTGAATGCTTGACAGTGCTCTACTTCAACAAAATTAGTGGTTGGTCTCGGTGTTCGTGTTGACTGGAGCTGGGTGTCTCAGAGACGCCATCGTCCGGCCGGGTTTAGAATCTTGTTAGGCAGCCAAAAGGAACATGGTCCTGGCCATGTGGCTGTCTTAATCATATCTTTTCATCAACCTGAGGTCTAATCTGCACTCATCGACAACTGCCCCTGCCAAGCAATCAAGCATTCTGTCACTTGGCTCCTACGAATGGGCTGGCAGGGCTGTCACTCCAGGGACCTGGCAGGCGCGATATCAAATGTCGCTCGGCCCTTCTCTGTGCAATAGCATTGGTGACGCAGTATTATACGATATGGTCCCCTTTTTTCCACGTTATTTTATGGGAGATGCTTTTGCACAGACCACTATGAAAGGAAAAGTGTAAGGGTCTTCGCTGTTTAACATGGTATAAATAATACTACTAATTTACTCGTTGAAAAAGTCCTTGCCAACGCCGTGCTTTGAAGGTCATCCCCTGAGGTATTCCGTAGTCTGCGAAGCAGAAATACAGGGACATGGTCCTCTACATGGAATTATGATCCCCCGATCCACGCGATGTGGCTCTGTTGTCTTAGTATTTGTCATACTCTTTGTATCAATCTTTGCTTACAGGTCTCGATATCTGATTAGCTTACTCTTCGCAAATGGACTCCAAGATGCCACTAATCCATCCAGCATCTGATCCCGAAGATTATACATGAGACGTACAAGACGGTTATCCTGGTGCACTGGAAGGAAGGACAGCAAGCTGTGAAGAATCTACATCCGGACTGGAAGGACTGATGCCTCCGCCTACACTTTCATTAAGCAGCACTACCATTCTTTCCTCTCCACCTATGAGTCCTACCCGCACCCCATCCAACGGGCTGATGCAATCCGCTATTTCCTTCTCTACTACTATGGTGGCATATATCTCGATCTAGACATTAGCCCATACCGACCCCTCACTCCTCTCTTGCAATTTCCTACCTTCGCCTGTCGCACTTCGCCGACAGGTATCGCTAACGATGCGCTGGGCTCTGTGCCAGGACATCCCTTTTTCAAGCTCGTCATCGAAAATCTGAAAGCGTATAACAGGAATTGGGTCAGTGAATATTTGACAATCATGTATAGCACTGGTCTGCTGTTTTTGAGTGTCATGTGGGTGCAGTATTTGAGGGAGAAAAGAGGGGCGATGGAGAGGATCAGGGTGCTGGTGAAGGATGTATTAATTACGACATTATAAAATTAAAGAAGTTGTAATTCCCACTAGAAGCCATGTGATGCGGGGTCTCCACAGTATACCAGATATCCCTATTACAACATATTAAAACAAGTTATACATATAAATTATATGAACAAATATTTTTATTCAATAAATAAAGGTTTTAGTTCTCAATTTAGATTAATATAATATATAATAGTTAACAAATTACTGAAATTAAGTACTTTTGACGCCAATTTTAAGGTGCCACCTTCCCTTCCGGTTGCAAGAAATGGCATTTCGCATATTAAGCAAAACTAACCGTAATTACCAGCTCAGAACTACTGGAACGTTCAAACCCATCTCACATTTCGATGGTCTTGTTAAAGATGACCTTTTTCGCTAAGGGCATGTCAGTATAGGTCAATTCTGCGCTGGGGTTTCAAGACAACTCACAAACAGGAAACGGCTCCCACTTGCTCCCATTCTCAGCCAAATACACCTTGAACGCCTCATTTACCGTTTTGCTCTTCATCTCTCCAGCAGGGCCTGGCGCTCTTCTGAGATTGCTCAACCGAGCACACACACGTAGCATGCTGGCACCCGCAACGGTCACAATCGGACGACCGAGACATGAATGAGGACCCCAGCCATGGTGGATGTACAGATCATCTGGCCGGTCTAGCTTGATCTCGTATGGATCAGGAAACTTGGAAGCGTCCAAACCAGCGGTCACAAAGTCTGTGAATATGGAGTCACCCTTTTTTACAGATACAACGCGAGGGCCGTCTCTCACATCGGCTTGGTCTGCAACGACAGTTCGGAGAAGCCCGAAGGCTGGAGTGGAGAGGCGGAAGCTAGTAAGGTCTGTAAGCAAGCTCCTATTGTAAGAGGGGATTGGGAATGAGACACCTACCCTTCTAGGGCGTACTTCTTCAACTTCTCGAAGGCTTCTGGCTCATCCGACATCGCAAGCTTCTGGATTTCAGGCCAATGAGAGTAGTACTTGTCAGATAAGTACAAGTCAATCATCTGAGCCCACTGGGTATCCAATTAGATCAGCAAATATTCACCACGGAAATCATCTACTTACACCCTGGGCCTGGGTAGCACATGCTGCTGCAGCAGTGGGAATAATTGTCCACACAGCCTCATCGACGCCTTTTCCGGACCTGAGTAGTCTATCGATTAGTTCTGCACCGTAGCTTCTTAGAACTCCATCGTTGGAGACTGTTCGCAGCACATGACGCAGGGAAGGGAAGCTTTGCGCCTTAATCCCAGTAACCGTCTTTTGTATCTTCTTGCCAAGGTCTTTCGTCTCTGCTGCAGCTACAACGCGATTCTTGAATGATGCCGCGGTGTCCAGGTCGAGGAAGACGTAACCGAATAGATCAGCGAGCACATCGCTCAGCGATATAGCTGTATAGCTATCGGATTCTCCCCCATCTTCCTGGAGAGGAATTCCGAAGAATCGCGAGACAAAATGGGCGTGCGCAAGGTTTCCAATACTTTAGATGTTATTAGCTCAATGACTGGGGCGTTTCCGATTCTCACGCTTACTATCTTACTATGTCCACCTGGTAGGATTCACCGATCTTGCGACTATGCTGGCGAAACAGCTTGGCGGTAATGGTCTCGTAAAACTGTCTCACTTCCTCGAGGCCGTTCTGTGGACTATAGAGGCACTGTCTGACAAAATCTCTTTGTTCGGTATTCGCCGGGGCGTCTCCGCTGAGCATGTAATCATGATGGATCAGTTGGAACGTGTGATTGCCCCCTGTTGAATTGTGAGTTTCGCCAGAGGTTAGAACTACATCAGGACATCTCACATGGTACATGAAAGCGCTCCTGGTCACTGAGGCTATCCACTACCCCCTGCCACGTAGTTATCGGAGTCGGCGGCGCAATGAACGAAGGTTTGCTGAAGTCAAAGTTCTGTGAGGTGTCGAGCTTCTTGAGGGTCTCAAGGTTTGCTTCGGGTGTAGTGAAGGGATATAGAGCGTAGACGCTATTTGCACGGTACCACCCAGGGAATGCCCGCATCAAGAGCTTGTACATCACTCCGCCGCCAGCAACATCAAAATCAGAACTAACCTCCGTATAGCTGCTTCCATGTCAGAGTAGTGCACACGATAACTTTAAACCAGGTACCTTACCCGAAGCTGGTTAGGTTTGATGGGCTGTAGTCAATGGTGAAAAACCTATCACCGCGGACGAGTGCGACAGCATCGGATAGGATCGCATATGAGGTAGTGAATCCAGGACACAATCCAGAGCCTGGCACCATGGGCTTCTTAGTCTCTTCAGCTATAAGCCCTGGATAGAGTTCGACATTGTCTGGATGTCCATACATCGCCTCCACTATTACTTAAGAGTTAGTGCCGTCTCATCAACCACACGGGCTACAAATCATCATCTTACGCGCTTCGGCGACGGACGGATCCGGATTAATATCAGCTAGGCGGAATCAGCGCAAGTTATCTCTCATATACACATGGCTGCAGACTAACAAAAAGTCGTGTATGGCTTCAGCTTGAAGAATAGTCTGAATTCATTCAATGTCGCCAAACCCCATTGGCGTCCTTGCTGTATCCCGTAAACCTCCAGGGTCTTGAAAACACGGGGAATATTTCTAGCTCCAAAGGCTCCTAGAGTGAAAGAGATATTTGTGAGTAAACTTAACTGGTCGGCAGCAACAAAGTCCATTGCGGGAATACTTGCCGGCAACATTCTCAGTTCCTGATTGGAGAAGCCGAACCAACTCAGCATCTGGAAATCTTCCATCTTCCAACCGTGTAAGCCCGCCGAAGGTCCACTTCTCCGGATCCTCTGGCAGACTCCTGCGCCATGTGCGGAGCCCTTGCAGGAATTCATCGGTGGACGTGGTATCTTAAGGACGAATGCGGTTAGTGTTGTGGCTATGATACTTACGGAGCTGCAGATGCCTTACCAGGGTTGCTATTGGGTCCGAATATTTCCTTGTAAAAATCATTTGCCCAGGCTTCGTCTTGGGTACTCACAGCGCTGTGCCACCTGTATATCATATTAAATTCGACGCTCACCTGATTCCCGATTCCCCGAGGGCTCCCCTGTGAGTCGAAGACTGGGCTGAGATCCTCTCGAGGATCGAGTTTCCAGTCAGAAGGGACGGGATTCCGGTTGAGATTCAGAATGGTGCGGAGGTAGTCTGACAGGATCATATTCACATAGAGACCACATGTGACACTGCAGACCAGGAAATTAGCTGGAAGCATCTTGGTTCAGGGCAAGGAACATACAGTCTTCCGGTCTGGAACAGATCGTTGTCGCGCTTCAGCTGTGCTTTATCGTAATTTGGATGGTCAGGCATCACGCCTTTGGCCAACCTGAAACGCCCGTCTTCGTTAATGGTTGCCAATTCTCCAACTATGTAGTTGTGGAAACGATTAAAGGCGATCATCAGAGCACAAACACCAGGAGGTTGTGATAGAAGTCTGTCCTCGGAAAAGACATCATTTTTCAGCCGCCCATCCTTGAAAGTCCGGACCTTGGCTTGCTCTTCCATGTTTTTACCATAGAGAGGTGCCAGATCAAGATATGATGAATTCCTCAACTTGTTCTCGTCTTTCTCATCAGTATGGAAGAGATATATAAGCATGTCAGTTTATCGCTTAAACCCGACGAGAATTTCATATTTTTGCGTACCATGAATTATGATGGTTGCAAGATAGAAGAGACAGCTTGATACTTTGCTGGGACTCTCCCTTGCAGGGCCGTTTCGGGCCAAGAGACCTACGACATGTAAGCCTCCGTCCGGGATTTAATATTTACTTGGGAAAAGCAACTGACTGTCAAAGATCAGAGATGGGTCAGGACGGATAGAAGTGGGTTTGTGTTTCGGCACCACACTTCGAGCGTAATGACTTCCCGCCGCGCCGAGGTGAGGGTATAAAATGTTCTACGGGATTAATGAGTGAAGCTCCGGATGTGTCACCAGAACGGTGGATTGAGCCTTACGTTATTAGACCCATCTGCGGTACGGTACCTGAACTCATCGCCCAGGTACGAAAGGGGCGGATGTCGAAGGTTGTCCCACAATCTGCTAATGAACACCCCGTTGAGGTCATCCCTAACCCTAGAACCATTGGGTAGCGACGCAGCGAGTTGTATGATGTTTTCAACCTTTGCAAAGGGTCACTACTCTTTCGCTCAAGAACGTAACCAAACTAAGAACACGTACGAAATACTCGCGATCATCTACTATGCCACCAGCCAAGGCTGCCTCAGTGGCGCCATGAAGAATGCGCAAATCCGGCCCAATGCGGCCAGCCTGACTGAAGATATCGCGACGAACCTCATTGAAGAGATTGGCCAAGTTCGTCTGTACGTTGCCGGCCTCGCTTTTGTTTGCAGCCATATCCTCGACTTCAGATGCTTTTTGAGGTTGCTATTCAGATGGCAGAATATCGCGGTTGAAGTTCAAGTTGTGGTTTTGTATCCCAGAAGCAAAGGCTCAGGGAGGTATAAAAACATAAGTCAGAACGCATAGATTCACATGAATTTACACAAATTCACATGCAAGCCATTCACAGCAGTGAAGATATTGGTTTGAGATCCAACTATCATAAAATCATACCATCTTACCAACCCTGTTTCTGTTTCACATGTCAAATCTAATCTTTCAGCGGAAGGAAATGTTGGAATTGGTCCATCTAACGGATTCTAAGTCAACTGTACGGTTTGACCTAACATGTACCTCAAGATATTTGCCAACAAAACTTTGCTAATACGAGTGAGGTCTCGTATTATGTCTCACTACGTCATCGTCCGTTTTTGACACTCTGCCAGACGGATCTCGATACTCACATAACCCGGTAATTCTGTAGTCTTTTGTTAAGGCTAAATGTGATTGGAGCTGCACATCATCTCAACTTCAACTCACATACCTTATTCCCGCAGTCTATTCCTCGTATTATATTGCCATGTGACATGCACTGATGAAAGTCCAAAGTCAGATGTTAGATAAAGTTCGTCTGATAGACATGTGAATCGAATTTTCTTCAGAGTCAAGGTATCAAAGAGTAAGGATGTTGTATTCTTCGAACTCCTACTAGCCAATGATGATCATGGGTGGTGGCTTGTGTATCACGTTTAATGACTGCACTTTCTTAACCATAATTGTCGGCAAACTCCATACATGCTTGAGGCTGATTAACAGAACCTTAATCCAATATAATTCTGGCCTCATGGGTCTCTCTATCATCATCCTTTGATCATAGGCTGGCTAATATAGCAGAACAATCTGACACATCGTCATACTTGCGTCGAATAACCACAATGGCACAGGCTCTAGGAAAGGGACGCCAGTCAACCAAAAGCGGGAAAAAGAGAAACCCTCTCAATGTTAATGTTTTCGATTGCTATTTGTCACTCCTATTCGTTCAGTTTGATTGTGCCATCAACTTGCACGGAGTGCTCCGATCTGTTGCAAATGCTGTTAAGCAACTGATATCAGCTAGAGGTCGTACTTCCAAGGGCCTGGCTCATTATACCTAGTGTGATTTATCGTCAGCAGTTCTGCAACATTTTCCTAGATTTGACGATAATAAAAGGTGGCCTCGCAGGCGAACAGTGTCAACCCCTTCCTCACTATTTAGTAGTGACCCAGATTCCTTCTACCATGGCACAGGAGACGCCAAAACTCGCAACCTACAAGCGCATCATTCTCTGCACAGACGGCACATGGCTTTCGTCCGACCAAGGCAACAAGTCGGTGCCTTCTAACGTTGCTAAGATCGCTCGAGCAATTTCCAAGACTGGTCTTGACGCCAATGGCAATCTCGTGAAGCAGATAGTGTTCTACCAGTCAGGCCTTGGAGCTGGAGACCTCCTGATCCAGAAAGCCATATACGGTGAGTACTTGGCTCGAATCTGCCCCTTCACTTTCCCTCCAAAAGCTTTACTCATGTGGTGCTTCACTCACAGGTGCTATTGGGCTGGGGCTTGATATTGATGTGCTTCAGCTCTACGATTTCCTCTCTAACAACTACGAAATTGGGGACGAGCTGTTCTTCTTCGGTTTCTCTCGCGGCGCGTTTACTGTGCGCTCGGTCGCTGGCATTGTGTCTGATGTCGGTATCTTCTCGCCAGTTAACATGTCACACTTCTCCGAGATGTGGAAGGCGTACCGCGCAAATACTGGCGGCGAGCCCTTCAGGCAGTCGGCGTGGTATCTAGACAATAAGGAGAAGCTAGGCTTGGAAGACGTCTCGATCAAGGTTGTTGGTGTTTGGGACACAGTTGGAGCCTTAGTACGCGGCGCAGGCCGTAGTTAATTGTAACCTACTTGACTGACGTTTGCGCGGCTAGGGAATCCCGAATTGGCCATTGGTGAATTTGGCAACGAAAATTGGCATCCCAATTAACCAGCAGTACGCATTCCACAACACGAGAGTTTCAGAATGTGAGTATCATGGGGAGAGTTCTCGCTGAGGTGGATGCCGAAGCTAATAAACTACGTCTAGATGTGGAATACGCGTTCCAAGCCCTCGCCATCGATGAAAAGCGAGTGCCTTTCACTCCTACCCTCTGGCACAAGACCGAGCATGGCCCTACCAAAGATCTGCAGCAATGCTGGTTTCCCGGCGTCCACGGCAATATCGGCGGCCAAGCAGAAGATCCACGTTCCCTTGGTGACCACGAGGAGATCGGTGACAACTCGTTTGCATGGATGGTAAGTGGTAATTTTTTTTTTTGTTTGCCATTGGTCTCCCCTACTGGCTCATCGGAGATCCTGGGAGACTGACATTCCCGGCTTTAGGTAGATAATCTCTCGGGCTTGCTCACCTTTGATGTCACTGCGATCCAGATCCTCATCGAGCACCACCGGCGCGCTATAAACAGAGTTGACGCCGTCCAGAAAATAATCAATGGCTGGGGCTGCGGGCCGATCGTCGATAACTTCGCAGGTCTGCAAGGCGCCTTCTTCTCTCTCCTCGGGAGGACAGACCGGACGCCCGGCGGCTATCCGCGAGACCCGGGCGACGGTAATGCTGGCGCTACAAATGAGTATTTCCACCCGACGGTGCGGATGCGCAGGCACAAGCTGCGGAGCTACAATCCCATGCCACTCAAGGGATATACACTGCAGGAACCCCATGGCGGTGCGGGGTGGAAGTGGGCAAAGGTCGGCGTCCAGGCGGTGCCGGAGTATATACTTCGCCCGAAACCTATGAGTATAACGTACGAGGAGGGTGGGAGAATAAGGTTTGGGTTTGGGAAGAGCTTATCGAGGTTGCTGTGTCCGACGGACATCTTGTTGGAACTGGACAAGGATAATGGAATCAGTGAATGATTAATCCCAGGAAAAAGGACGCTTTAGGAGAGGGCTTGGCTAATAAGCTCTACATTCTGTAAATGCTTTCTCGAGTTGTGCAGTCGTTTAAGCCGTTTCTCGCAACTAGTTAATGAGCAAAAGTTTCCAAACTCGCTCAAGTTTTGGTCAGCAGAAACGGCTAGGTATTATCCTTTACTCAAAATTAAACTGGGCTTTGCAAATTGTGCATACCTTATCTGAGGTAAAACAGCAACGATAGCAATGAAATATGCTTTAGGTTCACCGGTTGCTGAATACCAGGAAACTCTTATCTAACAATAGTGAGACTTAGATTTCTATTAAGCGGGACGTCTTGATTACAGCTGAATACTTGTACTTGGGTGTATAATTTTCTACATCTAGCTACCCGTGATCTTCGTAAATCCTCAAAACGATCAATTTTAAAATAACTGATTTTGAATTAAATTTAACTTACTATTAGATTAGAAAATACAAAATAAAAGATTAAAATTTTATAATAATGAGGTTAGAAAACGATTGCTCCTACTCTTTTATATATCCATTTATTACTGTACTCTATTAGTAGTAGAAACCAATTAAGCGTTATGCTATACAATTTATATGTGATATTACTACTCATTACGCTCTAACCTCCTGACAGTATACGAAATGATCTGCGCACAGGGCGTCAAAATGGGACACTATTGTGGGCGGCTGCTGCTCACCTCCGGTTTACCCCCCCTCCCCGACGTAACACGACGTAGCCAGGGCAGAGCGTCAAGGTGAGGGCATTTCTTCAATTGGCCAGGTCGTAATTCGCAGAGGCACTGGCATTGGGGCATTGTCGTGGCGGCTGTGATGGCGACTGCGAGGAAGGGAGCTAGGCACCCTGAAGATAAATATACTATACACAACCAACTACGACTCTGACCGGAGAATGCTATAAGCGGACGAAAGTTTTCGTGTGGTTGAGGGGTTAATGTATATTGACATCACGAGCAACGACATGCCTAGCATTGGAGATCAGAGATTGAGATACATAAGCCATATTGAAGGATCTAAGAGCCATCCGAATATTAAAAACCTGAAGTTATTACATATCCATACACAAAAAACCATTGAGAGTGTCAACTATCGACTTTTATACTATAAGCTCAAAATTGCCTCATTTTCTTGGAAAGCCGGAACCATGCTCTACAAAAGCATCTTCATCATTGTTTTAACATTGAGCAGCTTCTCGGTAGCTTCTGGGTCACAACCATGTTTCAATGCATAAGTCGTAGTGAACTCAATCCAGCATGGTCTGAGCATTGAGACACTTCCTAAAATCATATAAAAACAGGGCGGACCCGGACGGAGGCATTGGAAATTACTGCTCATGTTCTGATGGTATGTCACAATAATCACTTCAAACACGATGAGCTGATAAGGGATATTTCACAGGATCATGTTGGAATATCAATCCTGATGGCGCTGATTGTGACCCAGCCGGAAACATTGAATTCAGTTCTTGCCCGTAGTCGAATTCAGGTTGTAGAATCTTAATAGGACGGCTCTGTACGCCTTGTTACAGTTTTCGATAATTGAAAACTGACAATGGTACAGAGAAATCTTGTCGGAGTGCGTTGCATTTGGGTGAGGAAATTTTGTTGTAGAACGTGGTTTGACTTTGAAGGATGGCCAAAGACTATGGGTTCTCTGATTCCTACTGTCGTTAAAATAAATCAATATCACCCATCTACTTGTCAAGCTATGCCCCCTAGGTATCCATCTACGAACTTAGGTTGTGGCTGGGACTTTGGTGTTCCACTTAGTGGATCTGCCTAACTGTAACAAGGCTTTTCAGTATTGCGGAACTGCGATACGTGTACCTGTGGCACCTAATCCCGTGCCTAACGAGTTATCAATTTTACTTGACTCTGAAAAAACTCGTAAATAAGCTGAAAATATTTCTTTTTATACAAATTCTGGACAGCGTCTCAGACATGCTCAACATCACTAAAATTTATAAAATCATCACGACTTACTTTTCTGCTATTCATATATTAGTACCATTCATTTCAAAATTGCGAACCCAGTATGCTACAGAACTAGAGTCTCATCTGTCAAAGTCTTTATAACCTTCGATAATCTTTAGTTAAAAGATAATGAAATTCTTAATGTTCTCTTGGAAGTAAGGAAACGGCAAATGACTATCTTCATTTACATAGAAAACAGCTAAGTTATTAACTAGATAATAAAGCAGCTTGAGAAAGAGAGATTATTTGACTTTAAATATCCTCGCAAATAAATAGAGTTATAGTCTGTTTGCTATTGTTCTTCAGCTATTTCTTTACAAGTATTCGTATTTCAGTAGGAAAATACCACGGCAGTAGCGATTCCGTCGATCGTCCTGCCGACGGCGTTGAAATTCGCTTTAGCTGTTGTCCCTGCTCTATGCCATTGGCCTGTCTCCGAATTTCGGGACCGATGCGTGAAGCTCTTATCAAGGATAAATAACGTTCTTGAGTTTTGAAGATATAAAGAACAAGAAACTTGTATGTTGAATTTATCTAGACAAGGTGAGAAGTACACAAAACGCCACGCATCTCAATAAGCCAAGAAGGGCGCATAATTATACCTACCTACTTACCTATTACCGAACTAAAAAAAANGTTGTTTGAATACTACACGATATCGTTTATATATAATCTCTCCTGAAATTACAAATACCCAGATTATTCCAGTGATTTAGACCAGATAGATCCTCACTAATCAACCGAGGGTTTGAGGATTAGTCTTATCGATTCGATAAATTGTATTTATGGCCCGATAAAGGCCTTTCTAAGTTAGTCTTAGTATTGTATACTTATTATAGAACTGTTAACTTAGAAGTTGGCCGGTTTACGTAAGGTAGAAGTGATCTTAAAATGTCAGGGAAAGTCAGGGTTGGCAGGGGTGAGGAAATAAAAGTATGTTAGTAAGATAGAAACAAAGTTATGGTGATATCCTGCATAAGTTGTATGCTTATTAGTTATGATAGGCCGGAAAGTTGACCGGAAGGTTGACCGGAAGGTTTACTGGAGGGGAACTTGCCCTGCAAGCCCCGCCTAGGGACAGGGATTCGAAAACTGGTGTGTATCTACCAATCAAGGCGGCCTAGACTATTGAAGGCAATTTATGATAACTGCCAAGTATAATGGGGCTATGAGATATTACAGTTTTGAATACTGAATATCGAATAGTCGACTAGAAATCAATCCACTTGATCTTAGGCGCCACATTGTTCTGGACTGAAGCCGGAACCGGAACCGGACCTGGAGCTTGAAGCTCCCAACAATTTGTATGGTCCAGTATGGGTTCCCTCGACGGCCTTGATTATTTGCTGTGATGATAAATAGCTTAAAACGTCTAAATTTTAAAAGAATCCAGGCTCGAATGTCATCCATAAGCAGCAGAAACTTCACTGATTCATTATTTCCTGTTAATCCAACTCGTGCAAGATCAAGATGCTATCAGAGATAAAGAACTACCAGGTCATTGCAGCGGAGAAAAAAGCTCAGCAGTGGGACAAGATTCCAAAAGACTGGCGACTTCCTACGGAAAGATTTCATAATGCTACTAACGTTATGGATATACCGCTTACTTGCGGGCTGTTAAACGAGACAGAATCCAGAATCACTTCTAACTACGACGCAACCGCTCTTCTTGAACAGCTAAAGGCTGGAGTCTGGTCGGCTGAGCAAGTGACTGTAGCCTTTTGCAAAAGGGCTGCTATTGCCCAGCAGTTGGTCAGTTCACTAAACACCTGCTGAAGAAAGCTTGCTAATCTCAAACCTGTGGCAGACGAATTGTCTGACGGAGATATTCTTCGATGATGCTATTGAACGAGCGAAGAAACTTGACCTGGAATACCACCCAAAGTCTCGTGGGAAAGCCCTCCCGCCACTGTTTGGGCTACCAATCTCACTCAAGGATAGCTTCCAAATTTGTGGATACGATACATCCACCGGATTGGGTTGCTATGTGGACAAGCCAGCAGAGGACAACAGCGCACTTGCTGCTATGCTGATTGACTTGGGTGCGGTTCTTTACTGTAAAACCAATCTACCCCAGTCAATTATGACTGGCGATAGTGACAACAATGTTTTTGGAAGAACTTTGAACCCTCGCAACAAACTTCTCACTGCGGGTGGAAGTACAGGAGGCGAAGGTGCCCTCCTTGCTCTTCGAGGCAGCATTCTCGGAGTTGGGACGGATATTGGTGGTAGCATTCGTGTCCCATCCGTCTGCAATGGAATCTATGGATTCAGGCCTAGCGTAGGTCTAGTTCCTCATGGTGGTGTGCGAGACCTCACACCGCCAGGGACAGATGGTGTTCGTTCGACAGTTGGGCCCATGTCGACCTCACTCCGGGATTGTTCTCTCTTTCTAAAGTCGATACTCCAAGCAGAAACTTGGACGTACGACAGCGCTTCGATCTCGGTTCCATGGATAGATCTTAAACCCAGGCACAAGCTCCGGATCGGTGTTGCTCTAAATGACGGCGTCTATACTCCATCTCCGCCAGTTAGACGTGGCTTGAAGCAGGCGGTCGATCTTCTCCGTGGCAATAACGACATTCAAATCATTCCTGTCGACCTACCCGACGTTAAATTGCATTACCAAGACCTCATCAGCTATTTGACATTATCAGGAAGCCATGTAAGCCCACCAGATCCCTGACCTACTACCTTTAGACTGACAGAAAAAGCACTATTACGAACAATTCGCACGAACAAGTGAGCCAGTTGTCCCGTCACTCAAAGCCAGTGGCCTTCTATCGGTACCAGGAACGACGTTGCAGGGCTTTTTTGATTTGAACGTCCGCCGAGCCGAGGCCGCAAAGACGTACCTCAAACTATTTCGCGACAGCGATTTAGATGCGATTCTAATGCCTCCAGCACCGCATACGGCACTTCCTCTGGATTGCTGGACGAACGTGACATATACTGGCCTGTGGAACTATCTCGATTATCCGGCTATTGTAATTCCCGTGGACCAGGTGCGAGACATAGACTCCGCTGACGATTTGAGCAACGCCAAATTCGGTCCGGATGACGAGCAGCTCTACAGTCTTTGTAGGCACCACTTTCTTCCCAAAAATTTAAGACTCAAGCTGACACATGCTTCCACAGATACTGGCCCGGAACAATACAAGGGCGCACCGGTTTGTATTCAGGTTGTTGGATATAGGCACAAGGATGAGGTCTTGATAAAGGTGGCAGCTGTGCTGGACTCGATTATAAATAAAATCTAGAGTAGCGATATATTCCCAAAATTGTTTCTCATACGCAATTGCTTTAAATCTACGAGCTATTAAAGCAAGTTGCATCAATGAAATCTATTACAGGACATGGCTTATGTATTGAATCAAACCAACGACTAGTAAGATTCAGATCTCGCTCATGCCAAACTCTTGACAAGAATGTCTTGGCTGCCTTTTGTAAGGACGGAGCATGATGATCGACGTAATCGTCCACATGCTGGAGCGTCTTAAAGCGTAGGCTCTTATCTCGAACCTCTACAGCTGCAACGATGAATGGTAACGTCACAAATCGCAGTGATCGCTTCGTGACACGTTTTGCCATTTCAAATTCCATCATAGCCTCCTTGGACCATATTTCGGCTTGAACATCTTCGCAACCAAATGGAAATCGCAACCGGTGGCTCACTAGGAGCGCTCCTAAGCGATATACCTTGGCTTGCGCAAGAAGGTTGACGATATCTGCCGAATCAAACTGCTCGACAAGTTGATCCGAGTGAGATGGCTGCCATGACTCCACAACAGCATGGATGCCATCTAGCTGCTTTTGAAGGCGAGCCAGAATGCTCACGTCCGTTATATTAAGAAGTGAATTACTGATTACACAGAGATCATGGTAATAGGGCAAGAGAGGTAAACAGAGACCAAGGCGGCGGTCAACAACAAAGGCTGGTATCCGAATCGTTTGGGTCGGTTTTCGCCGATAAACAAGACAGTCCATAGTCTCCAGTAGGACCAGAAAGCTCTGCCACGGATCTTCATGTGCATCGGACATTATTATACCCACAGATGGGTTTGTTGTGCCGAGACAGTAACGGCAGATTTCTGGAACTCCTACACCAATGGCTGAGTATATCGAGAATGCCAGTATACTTCCCAGAGTGTGGCATAAGACCATATCCTGTGAGCTCAAAACAGACAGCGACCGTAGTGCGCTCATGGCCTTTGATATGTAGCTGACACAAGTACTCGTATCCATGTCCGTTACAGAACCGGATTGAAGCTGCTTTAGAGTAATAGCACATGCAAGGTAAGCATCCTTGAGTAACAGCGGGGCAGCTGGCAGCTGGGTAACGAGCGAATGTTGCTGCTCCGCTTGAAAGCTCGAGCACACAACGACGTGAGCTAGGCTTTCAGGCTTGCTTAGGAGAAACAGCAACAGCTCCTTTTCTTCGGGTTGCAGGTCGGGAAGGGCGTCCAAACATGCGTCGATACCAAGTTGGTATTGCTCCAGCTTTCTGCGTTTGCCCGACGCCATTCTGGAGACAAAATCCTTCTCATGGTGTGTCCTTCTACCCACGGGCCGCACCGGCCGTACTGTCAAACAATCCCAGCCCAGCCTTTCGCATCGTGCACACTGGGCGGAGATCGTTGCACGCTCACATCGTTCTTTGAGCTCGTAGCATCGGTCGCATGCAGTTCTCAGTTTTGGGTTCCTGGTGACAGACGCCTCCATTCCGCTTGGAAAGTGTGGTGTAGAATATGGAGATACAAAGATTAAAATGACGTTGGACTACACGGAATTTGTTGAAAGAGCGTCGAACTAAAAAATGTATTGGCCAATCCCGGTCAGAGCGGTTGAGCGTATATTGATGATTTTCCCCTTGTCAAACACAAGGCGCTAGGTAACGGAAAGAACGGAAAGAAGAAAAGAAGAGAGGCATTTTCGTCGAATAAGAAGAAAGTAGAACAGAGAGTTTCCATCGAGTAATAGGTACCCCGAAAGTTGACTTGTATCGGTGAGAGGATTCCATCGAGTAAGGGAATGCTCAATTGGGCTTAGCCTGGGTTTCGGAGACGCCCGCTTCTCAACGTTTCTGTATTCCTCTTTTTCCATCAAATGTTTCGGCAGTTTACATTAACAATGGATCCTCTAGCAGAACAAAACAGCTCAGAGGTAAGATGTGAGAGCCTTCTTGAAGGTCAACATTCCAGAGCCAGAGAGAGCGGTGATAGCTTTCATTGATGAATGCCGCCGCCGTGTTCTTTACCGTGGAGCTGACTCCGGCAGCTGCAGCCGACGGGCAACCACGTTGCCACCTGCCCTTACATCATCCACCTGGATCCATTAGGACCTTTTCTTCATTTCTCACTAACTTAATAATATGGAGTGGACAACCGCACTACTGGTCTTTATTATCGTGCAAGCCTCGCACTAACGGCCCGGAAGAGAAGTTGATTACTCGAGAGAAATCCCAATCTGGATGCTTCTTTCAAAATGTTGGGCAATCTCACCATGCGCTCTTTACACAGTGGGCCCATCAGTTCCTGAGCCTAAAAAGAGCTGAAGAGATTGGGGTTGGAAGAGTTCTCATGGCAACATAGTCAAAGGCGATCGAGACATACCGGTATCAGGTTTACAGTATTCAACAAATGTTTTTTTGTTTACAGCATGTAACTGTTGTCTGGTGCAGATCACGTGCGAGGGGCGGATGGATGAAGCTGCTGATAAGGGGCCGAGATAAGGGAATCTTGGTGGCTTCAGTGGATACGATGGAAGATTCGGCGTCTGCACCCCACAAACGGCCCTGGTCTGTTTTGTTTCCTATTTTCCTTCCATCGTCCGATTTCTTTTCTTCTTTCTCTTCTGCTATCCTCTTTCGCTTCTTTCTTTTCTTTTTTCCTGCTCTAAAGCGAGAAATCTTGAGCTGCTTCAACTCCGCTCTTTGCCCTCGTCTCCACGTAGCTACGCTTGTAGGCTTATCTCTACACCATCTCAACTACCACGATAAGCACAGTTGTGCTCGTACCGGCTTCCTACTCTTTTGGAACACATTGAAATAGGATCTCTTCCATTTCTTATAACCAATCTCTAAAAATAAGGTCGTTGAAGCTTCGAAAATGGCGACGAACACTCCCTTGGCTGCAATCCCCTACCCAACTCCTTCGCCAACCCCCCCTCACAACGCCACCAGTCCCCTCACGGTCCTGGTCTCATCCCGCTGTGCCATCTTCGATACCTCCAATAACCTGACTATCTCTCCTGCTACGATTGCCGTCAGTTCGCAGACAGGCGCAATCATCTCCATGCTCCCAACCATCCTCCCTCCGTCTTCCTTCCCCCCAAACACCAACTACATAGACCACACACCACACCTTATTCTCCCCGGTCTAGTCGACGCACATGTCCATCTTAACGAGCCAGGCCGTACAGAATGGGAGGGTTTCTGGACGGGAACGAGAGCGGCGGCCAGTGGCGGTGTGACTACTGTTGTGGACATGCCATTGAATGCCATACCGCCAACGACCACGGTTGAAGGCTTAAAGGCTAAGGTTGCTGCGGCACAAGGTCAATGTTGGGTTGATGTTGGCTTTTGGGGAGGCATGATTCCAGGCAATGCAGAGGAGATGTTACCTCTGGTTGAAGCTGGTGTCAGAGGATTCAAGGGATTTTTAATTGAGAGTGGTGTATGTCAAGTGTCTTATTTCATGCATTCGACGCTTGAAGAAAACCAGGAAACAATAACTGACAAGTTTTCATGTACAGGTCCCTGAATTCCCTGCTGTCTCCTCAGAGGACGTTGCTATCGCTATGCAAACCCTCGCTTCAACACCAACAACTCTCCTTTTCCACGCCGAAATGATACCCCCAATCACCGCCTCCGTCGGTGACGACGTGCAGATTTCCCTCCCACCTCTGGCTCCCTCTGGTCCTTTAAATTCCTACTCAACCTTCCTTTCCTCCCGACCACCATCATTTGAAACTTACGCCATTGAAGAAATCCTAAGCTTAGCACACACAGCCCCAGACTTAAATCTCCATGTCGTCCATTTAAGTGCTATTGAAGCCATCCCATTACTCAGGGAGGCAAGAGACAAGGGTGTGAAGATTACTGCAGAAACATGTTTCCATTATCTTGCACTCGCAGCAGAAGAGGTGAGCGACGGCGACACGAGACATAAGTGTTGTCCGCCCATCCGGAGTAAGATCAACCAGGAAGGTCTCTGGGCAGAACTAGCCAGGAAAAAGGACAGCGTTCTTCAAACAATTGTCAGCGATCACAGTCCTTGCACGCCAGAACTCAAGCTCTTACCCGAGCACATTCACTCTCCCAATTCTGACTGCAACCACAAGAAGATGGAAGAGGAGAAAGACCAAGAAAGAGGCGACTTCTTCGCTTCCTGGGGCGGAATCTCAAGCGTTGGTCTAGGTCTTCCAATCCTCTGGACATCCCTATCTACTCAGAAAACCCCCTCCCTCACGATCCTAGACATAGTCAGACTCTGCTCTATCAACACAGCTGCACAGATCGGTCTATCCCATCGCAAGGGTGCTCTACGACCTGGCATGGACGCTGATATTTGCGTCTTTGACGACGCAGTGGAATGGACGCTTGAAAGAACGGAATTATTATTCAGGAATAAAGTTAGTCCGTATGCAGGGAGCGTGTTGAAGGGTCGTGTGAAGGAGACTTGGGTTAGGGGTGTGAAAGTTTATGAGAATAACGGGAAAGGAGAAGTGGGAATGGGAACTTTCGTGGGTAAGGGACCGGTTGGACAATGTATTTTGGAGAAGAGGAAGATGTGAAATGCAGTTGAGTAGCAAAGGTGAAGCGGAGCATTGTGCAGATTTTTTTTTGGCGGGTTTAGATATATATATTAGAAGTTCGGGGGNACAAGGGCTCTTGGTTAATGAATAGCATGGATGGTAAAGGAAAGGATGAAAGACTTTGATGTCTTAAAACCACTGTCGGGTAAAGTTTTAACGGGAATGATGAATGATTACAATGCATTAGGATAGCTCGAAATAGGGATTGATGTACCGATTTATCAAGACATGAATTAAATCTGCGTGGAGACTAAAAGTATTTTCAATTTGATTGAGCGTTTCTGAAAATGCCTCTTAGCAGTGTTTCTCCAAAATTAGTCGGTTCTATGCCTGAAGAAATCAATACATCCACATCATTCCTCTCTGTACCATATACCCACCCGCCGAAATCCTCCGGAATATCTTCGCCTTTTAATTCCTGCTTCTTTCTCCCTCTAAAATCCACTACGCATTCTCCCTTTGTCCACGTGCCTGTGGTCTCGACCTTGATATTGAGTTTCTCGTATCTCATTAGTTCAGGCCACAATAAGGTGGATACAGTCAAGGGATCACTGCATCCAACTATTCTCCTTCCTGTTATATTCTGCACTTTGTTAAAAGTCGCCTCGAGTACATCGTCCAGGAACAATGCTAGAGGGTTCCCGGCTCTTATTGGTGGACTGATGAACTTTTTATACACCGTTTCGGTCATAGCATGCTGGGCTGTAATATCTAGAGGTACCAATACAACACGAACCGGACCTCCTATTGAAGAGGGTCGTGATGGAGAGGAAAGGTCGAATATCGAAGCTGCTGCATCAGGATCAGCGTATATATTAGCTTCAGCTCGGGGAGTCACGTTCCCTGAGCAGCGCAATGCACCACCCATCATGACGATCTGTTTGACTCTGCTAAAAGTGCACGGGTCAGCAGCTAGAGCAAGAGCTAGATTTGTAGTTGGACCAATAGCAATTATGCTAATGGTCTTTGGTTCATGGTTCCGAAGCGTATCTAGAATCTTGAGATGAGCTGAACCTAAGGGATAGATGGGCAAATCTTTCTCATCCACATGATTGCTATCAAATTCATCATTAAATCGGTTAGGATTCTAAGAGGAATTAACAGGATCCATTCTGTTCATAAAACGGACTGGTCAAACACACTCTTGAATGGAAACCATTAAGACCATCCCACCCATGATATCCTTCGGCCCTTTTTTCAGAGGATGCTTCGTTCTCAGACTGCTGGCTGAATGGCCTGCTTGCTCCCATTGCTACAAATGAGGGTTTCGCAAACATATTGGATTCATTGTTCGTCTCGTAGAATGCACTTGTACGGTGTAGAATCCGAAGTAAATATCGTACGTTTTTAGTGCAACTCTCGACATCTGTTGTGCCGTGTGTTGTTGTGATGGCCACCACATCCAGCAGTTCTGGATGTGCCAAGGCTAAGGAAATAGCCTTTAAAGGTATGAGTATACATCCAGAAACTCAGAAGCATAACTCACAAATATGTCATCAACACCAGGATCTATACGGATGTTAGCCAATGTTAGATATTTCTCCGTAGGACGTTCTCACCAGTATCAATTATGACCTTTTGAGGCGCCTCCAAGTCAGGCATGATATCAACACAGCCTCTCACGAGCCGTCGAGCACCTTAGACAGTAACAGTGAAACGTTTGTATAGTCAGCTGCTCTTTAAGAAAGCAAAGAAGGAGCAACCCGATGCGCCTGAATACTCTTCAGGTCAGTTGGTTACATTCAAAGGTGCGAGGGTGGGATGGATTGAAACAGCCCAACCATTTAACGTAAACCTTTAAGGCAGGGTAGGAGGCCTATGTACAGTAAAGTGTCCACTGTAACCTATGATTTTGCTTCATCACAACATTTGTTTCATCCATCGCCGTTGTCTATAATATCTGTTTTGAGGAGATAAGGGGGTTGATTAGACAGGATAAAAGAATATTTAAAAAANTATATGATATACATGGCAGTTAAATGTACGTATCTTGTTATCACCCCAGGCAAAAAAGAAATTAAGTGTAAAGATAAGGCAAGAGGCATCAGTCCTGTCTCTCTTATCACCAAATATGATTAGCTCTGATCCCACTTCTCTCTAGGCCCTAGATACTAGTCTTTTAAAGAAGGTGATCGCCGTAAGGAGATATGAAATCGGGGTATCATATAATAGGCAATAAGTCGTACACTACAATTTGACGCCTTTCATTGTCGTCGTTTCCCCGACTTGTCTTCCGGTTCTCCAAGTAACTACGTCGGCAAAAATGACTTCTCTTTCAAACACGCGATCCAAGACCCGGAAAATGAACTTCCACAAGGTGGGCCGGTGGTTCAATAAAAATGTTGTGGAGTTCAGAGCAGCAATGAGAAGTAGAAGCGCTTTTCATGAGTATATTCAGACTGAAGAAGGCCGAAACGCGGCGAATGCGACGTAGATCAACGAAGGTATGTCTACTTCATAGCCAGCCACCAAGGGCAGTAATAAATCGTGTATCCGTACATCAACTAGATCTGATACCAACACCTGAAAGCAAGCGTACATGGCACGCGCACAATTACATATTCTTTTACGCCAGTCTAGCATTAGATAACTGGACTATCGGGTCATCCATGATCGGTATTGGCCTCAACTGGTGGCAATCTATAATTGCTATATTCATCGCTCAATCCATCTCTGTGATTACGGCAGCCTTTAACTCACGGTGTTCCGAAAGCTACCATATTGGCTTCCCCATCGTCGCTCGATCTGTCTTTGGAATTTATGGAGCTTTCTACGCCGTGGGTGCCCGCGCTATGTTAGCCGCTATCTACTATTCTCTCAAAAGTAAGCACATGATCTCTCTCATTCTACCATGTATATTATGTTAGAATCATGGCTTAGACTGGCCCAGTTTATGTCGGATCCTCTTTTGTGGTAAATATGCTCCAGGCTGTATTTGGATCTAGTTTCACCAACATTCCAAACCATGTTCCCGCATCAGTTGGCTTTACTACACAGCAGTTTCTGGCCTTCTTTCTGTACTGGTTGATCCATATCCCGCTCGTCTTTCTGCGACTGAATCAGTTGAAATGGCTCTTCACTCTTAAAATGGCGGTTATGCTCCCAACTATGATAGGGTTGTTCATCTTTTGTATGGTGAATACCAAAGCCCAATTGGGTACTGGAAAGCTTTCATCCGCAGCTCCCTCGACGAATATTGCATGGCTCATATTCTATGGTATTAATACTGCCCTTGGAGCACACTCTACGCTTGTTACGAACCAGCCCGACTATTCGCGATGGGCGGCAAAGCGATGGGCTTCAATTTGGCCACAGTTACTGTTTTACCCAATTTCTGTCACAGTTTCTGCTGTGCTTGGAATACTCTCAACCGCGGCTATCAACAACGTCTGGGGACTGAAGCTTTGGAACCAGTGGGATTTGCTCACCGCAATTCTCGTGCGATATCCACAATCATCTGCACGCTTTGCAGTGTTTTTATGTGCACTTTGCTGGGCGATACTGGTAATTGGAACTAATATCGCTGCTAATAGTATTCCCTTTGGCGCAGACTGCGCTTTGTTGGCTCCGAGGTATTTGAATCAGACACGCGGTCAACTGCTGGGACTGCTACTCGCATGGGTTATTTGTCCGTGGTATATTTACGCATCAGCTGCGACATTTACGAAGTTCCTTAGTGGATACGGACTATTCATGGCAGGTTTGACTGGAATCATGGTCGTGGACTACTATTTCATCAGCCGTGGCAATCTGTTTCTTCACCATCTCTATGACAACAAAAGAGATAATCCACATTATCGTTTCTACTCCGGAGTCAATATACAAGCATATATTGCATACATTTGTGGGTGTGCGCTTGGATTCCCGGGATTTCTAGGAAGTCTAGGTGTCTCAGTGCCTATCGCTGCACAAGAGCTTGGATATCTGGGCTGGCTTCTTTCTTTCTCTGTCTCAGCACTCTTGTATATTGCCATGTGTTCGGTCTGGCCAACTCAGAACCAGCTCGCAGTGCGAAGATTAGCTCTGAAATGGGAGGAGAAGGCCTTTGAGAGCGATGAAGACTATCAATTCGCCGCTGCACCAACAATAATGGGCACCGACGTTGAGGGCCAGCATGGCGGCGAGTATACGGGGATTGTAGTTATGGAAACGGTGCAGCCAAAATCAGGATAACAAACCTTCAACGAGCTAGAGAGGTTTATATGAGTGTAACTATCGAATTCGCCTTGTTTCCAGAAATATTCGAGCCCTGCGTCATTGTAATTAGAAACAGAAACACGTAGTCAGTTTGTATGAAAAGCCAACAACCAGATTGTGAGGGTAGCGCTGCCTCAATCAGACACGGATAGTCAGGACGAAGTTCTTTCTGAGATGAGTGCAGTCGGAGATCTAAGACGGGAACTGAATGTGCCTGTACTAACTGCTTTGACTCTTGATGTCGCCAATGGGCTGCGAGAGCAGGCGAGTGAGGAACAACTCGCTGCTATTGAAGCATACAGGGAAAAGTATCGGCTGACTAAGGAGTAGAGACAATATCCGAGTGTGACAAGTTGTGCCTGATCGCAACTGTTTCCGATCGTTCAAATAACCCACTGCTGCTGTGGAATCACAATATAGCAGATATAGGACTATGTCTGAGAAGATATTAGTAGAAGTGAAGCACGTATCCAAACCAGTGTCATCCCGTATACAATACAATCGACTAAAGCAACACCAATTCCCATGAGCAATATTATTATGCTTACCTGGCCACCACAGCCCTGGAATTTTAACTCTACCAATTCTACATCTCTGTAGTTGCAGGGGTTCGCACAAAATCCCGCACATCAGTTTGACAGCTCTTTCAACCTCAACGACCTTTGTCAGCATAACCACTAGGCCACAAACAGTGTCGAATTCTTCCGAGTGCGATTCCTTTTCTAGCACCAGGCAATCATGTACTACTGCAACCGTGATTGTAATTTAATTAATAACGTCCGGAGAATATAACATTGTTTACTCGAGATCAGAATCCGTGGCCTTTGCTAAAACGCACTCCTCGGAGATTAATTGCCTCAGTACCTGTTACCATGAAAAGGATATGCTACCCTTAGAGGCAATACTGGATAATGTTATAAGCTACCCAAAGCGTTCCATTCCATCTAACATCATCGCATGGCTATAATCAGAAGGCAAAATGTGATGCGGATCTAGTACTTAAAAGCCTCGAAGGATGGCGTAAATGGTAACAGTATGTATTTATAATCAATCGCGGAACTCGTATTGTGATCATTGTGATTCACCGAATTTGATGCTGTGCCATAAACAAAGAACCTCCAAACTTACAGCAACAGACCTTCAAAGGCCTCAGGCAGAAGAATATTTTTATTTAGTTGCAGCTTTAGATCATCTACTATATTTCACTCTCAAATAATTACTTCGGTTGCGTAAGATGATATTTTATTAGACCCAGAGGTGAAGGGTCCGTCAGTCGCCGGAATGCAAGTATAATTTTGCTCTCGGATGTGCTCCTCAGGTGATACTGTCGGTTCCACCTGTAGCACGTGGTACGGTACGTAACTCTACGTAATATACTATTTATGCTTTCATGGTGGTTCGTTGTTATCAAGGGGGAATGGGAGCGTTGCGGAGCTGTAACAGCTCCGTAAGCTCCCATTGCCTAATCTAGACTAGTCTACACTGCACGTGCCCAGCACGTGACTACAGACGAATAATCTACCAACAGATACAAAATCTTACTTTTTATAAATAATAAAAAGACCTTAAGCTCAAGGTCTGTCCGATCCAGGAAGAATCCTAGCATTAAGAAATTTTAAGTATAGTCCGTAGACATATTAAGATATAGAGATGTTAAAAGCTACTAGAGATGATTAAAAGCATGAAATCACAACTCAACAATAGTAGAAATGGAAATGTTCAGAAGTGGTAATTAAAACAAGGGCAAATAGGTATAGACTTGGAACAAGGAGAAAATTTTGGAAATAATGTTAGAGAACATTTTCTACGGATATAATTTAAATCCGAATCAAATTGGAAATCAACAAATCCGTTAGTTGTAAGCTTAAGTAAAAGGATATTTCAGAGTGTTTGTGCAGAGTGAAGACTTTATGGAAGTGATGCTTCCGGCACGTTCGGGGACTCTCTCGGTTGTGGCCGCCGTGGCTTTGACCCTCGAATAGCCGGAGTGTGGTCATTGCCAAGGACGTTTACGATATGGTCAAACACTTACCGTATCCGTCACAATTAAATGGATCGCAACGGAAAAGGAGACGCTGGATGGATTTGCGCTGCTCGATGCCTTTCTCAGCAGACGAACCTCTGGAGAGATACGAGATGTCTTGCCTTGGATTCCGGCGAAGGAGTGGATGAGAAGAGAAGACGAGGAATCTTCGGTGCGAGGGGGTTCTCACTGCGCCAGGCCCCTTGCAGACGCCTTACGGACGAGAGAGGATAGGGCCGCTGGTTGGTTTCAGTTAAATCGGTTGTGTGGGTCGATCATGAGCTGGACTCTTGGTGCTTTACAGTATCTTGTCAGAGATAGACGGCAGCTGGACATAAAACCACAACGGTCGAGAGCATAAGCTGACCTTTTGTGTTTGATTGATTATGCAGCTCTCCCCATCCACACGAACACTCTACTCTCCTGCACTGTACAGTACTCGAGTACAATACTGTACCGTAAATCCTGAAAATATCTCATTCGCTGAGTAGCTCTGAGGCAGTGCTGATGACGGTCTCCTTGTCGACATCGTATTCGCCTGTTGACGTTCTGTTATTTTTAGGTCGTGGACCATGTCAAACCTTACTGATGGATAACGCCTTGCAACCTCAGGCACCAGTCATCTCCATCCGGCAAGGCCGTTGCAAAAAAGCTGGAATTTTGGAACACGAACAGGTCCTGGGGGGCAAATCCACCACCACCCTGCGACGACTCTTTCTCCACGTTTCCACATTCCACATTCCACATTCCTTCTTCTCATCTCATCCACACGTTCTTTCTCTTTCTTCTTTTGACTTTCGACTTTCATTTGTGCATCTCGAGCCATTTGCTTGGTCCTCTGCAAACTATCCATCCGCTGAACGGCGGCTGCCCTTCTTTGTCTACTCCTCTTGTCATTCGTGCGACTCCTGAACACGACAACAAGCGCGTCGATCAATCGTCGCATCCAGCTATTCGAATACGAAGTGAATAATTCTCGCCCTACTTCTTCTCTCTCTTCCCCTCAAGCCGGGCATATCAGAGCAGTTCATCTACCCATCGAGTTTGTTCCCATTCTACCGGCCGTCATTAACTTCGCAAACACGATGTTTTCCCAACGGCAAATCGTTCGACTCCTCGTCGTCCTCTCCCTCCTAAGCTCCGTCGCCATCACGGATGCCCACGGTTTCGATGGTCGTATGCATCGACGACAGAATCATAATAATGCTCCTGCCTCCGCCGCTATTTCTGATCCCGCCGCTGCAAGCGCATCCATTCCGCTGCCATCAGACCCGTTGCCACCCGCCTCCTCCAAGCCAGCATCAACACCAGGCTCAACGGAAGCCTCCTCGGCTCCAGCACCGGCATCCACATCTGATACAAGAAGTAGTAGTAGTAGTAGTAGTAGTACCACCAGCAGTAGCAGCACTACTACCACCACAACCACCACTACCACCTCGACGCCTGATAGCTCAACTGTCCCTGCTTCCACCACAACTCCAGCAAGCTCATTACCCCCCTCCTCAACACCACCAGCATCAACTCAGCAATACACCTCCACCACCACCAGCCAGCCAGACCAGACTACAAAGGCTACAACTACTCCCCCATCCAAACAAACATCTGCCTCGGTCCGTATCGTCACTGTTGTGAGAACCGAAGGTAGCTCTACCATTACTTCGGTCTCCTCCTCCACCGTTTCGCTCCCAACCGCAACCACCGCTGGTGACAGCAGTAACAAATCCTCCAGTGGCATGTCTTCTGGGACAAAGACTACAGTCATCGGTGTAGTATGCGGTGTGGGTGGTGCCATTGTTATCGGTGCCTTGGCATATGTCGCATACAGAATCTGGGGTCGCGGCGGCGATGGCGAGGAGAAGGATGGATTGATGGGATATAGGAACGTCAGTAGCTCACATGGCAAGGAATCAATCAGCACAGGTGCACCTAATCCTTTCCAGAGCACGCTAGAGAGCTACCATACCCCAGGACGGGTCAATGCCAGCGCGAACTTCTAACGGAGAAATAAATGATCGGGTGTTTTACCCTATTTTTGCTGCTTTTCGCTTCAGTCGGGTGTTGGCGTTGGTTTACGATGATGGGATTTTCTGCTCCATATGTTGTCCTCCGAAGAACAACGAATGCATCAACATAATGGGTTCACAATCCATATCCACATCCAAAGACCACTTTACCCTTTTGCGCCTATTTTTTTNATATGGGTAGGAATTTACGTTTTGCTGCATTACTCTAGAAGGACGGACATACCACTTGCAAAGAACACAAGTTTGAGGCTTTTTTTTTATCAGGCGAACGCAATTATTGTCTCAATGAATGGCCCCCATTTTCTCTCTCTTCCCACTGCCCGTTTTGTCTCCCTTTTTCTGTTTCGCAATCCGGTGCATATATATTTTATACATCTGGCATTGAAACTTTGGGGGGTATAAAACCTGTCATGAAATCACCACCACTACCTACTTAATAATTTGAGCTGCTTCTCTTTCCCTTCCATCTACGGATTCTAGGAAGGGGAATTGTGCATGTGAGTTTTAGTTGCATATAGCGAAATGGAGTCTATAATAGAATAAATCAATGGTGTTTTAGTAGCGAAAGTTTCACGCCCTCTATAATTCATAAATAACCTTTTTAATTCTGTTTTGATTCGATGGCAAGCGCTTTAAATTATAAATAACTTCGGTAGCCCTATTTGCGTCATTGTATGTGGAGAGGCTTTTGCTGTGGTGGTGATCATACACTTTGAGTTTCAACCCCTCCCCTCAACTCAGTTTCAGCACTTTCCCGCAACAAAACATCATGGGCAGAGCGCATCAAAGCATCAGCGGCACGTTCAAACCGGCATTTTNCTTTCCTTTTCTCAAAAAAAAAAANCTTTATTTCTTCTTTTTNAAAACCGTATTATTCTATTCTATCAAATGTATACGATACCAAATCCTTACTGAAAGAAAAACCATCTTTGACGCACCCATATCTCTCAAATTAAAACTGCCGTATCTTTAATCCTTCCATCCCGAACGCGTAACAACGGTACATCATCAAACATACTTTGCTTCTATCATCGAGGATATCAGCTTTATTTATCTCAAACACAGAAAGGGGAGAGAGGACGGTGATATATTATAGCATACCACAAAAATGAAATTATTCTCTGCGCTTCTGGCTCAAGCAGTGATGTTGGTGGCGTGGGCATCCGCTTCAGAGAGGGACGTCGAGTATAGATCTCCGGTTCATGTGGGAGGAATATTTCCGAGAGCTGGAGCAGCGACAGGGATGAATTTGCAGGTGCGTCAAATTTTTTTTTTTTTTDKTYTGGWTTWTRTYTKRWCTBMATTTTTATTTTTTCCCCCNTTTTTCCGATAGAGTAGAGAGAAACTGGGAGTCTTCGTAGGGAGGTACACATGGTGTGGTGGAGGTCAGTGCTGAAATGGATTATATAGGAGTGGCTATTTTGCGATTGAGAAGGATTGGGCTAATGTGGTTAAATTATAGACCTTTTCTGGAGCTTTGGGTGGTTCTATTGCGCCTCCGGTAAGTGTTTAGTATGCTGAAGTCTACTCTTGAACTGCCTGGGGATGGATAAGAGTAAATGAAGAAACTAAGGACATCTCCTGGTTACAAAACAAAAGAAATTAAAGTGAAAAGGGCTAATTTTTCACCATCTGAACAGATAACACAATCAGGACAGTCATCAAGACCCTTTGAGGTAGATGGCAACACATTCGTAGGTCTTCCGTTCTTTTTCCTACATTCAAACTAATCTCGACATCTTCTATTTTCTAGACGGACTTCGATTCAGCAGCTCAACGCTCCTGCAATGATCAACATAACTCCTGTGCCGACATTGCCAATTCGAATAAATCGGCTGGCTTTACCGTAGGGGATTGTGATACACAACAAGGTATGTTCCAATCCAAATTTTCCCTTTCCTTTGGGCCTCCGATTTGAGCAAGAACTTTTCTATGTAAGGGATAACGGCGGTTGACAAATTTTCTTAAGATAAGTGCGTTGCGGCTATCTCATCAGCCACGCAGACTTCGTTCCCAACTCTCCAGAGTTCGGATGCAGCATTTGATTTCTTTTGTGATGAGAGTTTGAGTTAATGTTAATGATTGATAAACGTATTTGAGGGAGATGAGGAATGAGTAATGCAAATTTTCTACGACAGATGGAAGGCTTGAACCTTTGTATCATCCCGGAGTCTCGGTCTTTAAAAAGCGTGTGCGAATAATTTGTCTAGGGGTTGTTAGAGGGAAAAACAACCTACGAATAGGTGTTACCTTTGATTTTTGAAAAAAAATAAGAACACAGAAGAAAAAAGGCATCTCGACTTATTTTTCCATTTGCACCACTAAAACATAGTTCTGATTTTTCATCTATGGAAGTGCGTGGGCGAGAATTTGTTGTGACGGGAAACTCAGTCGCTGACCAATTTCGATTATATTTAACTCCTTCATTTCCGCTATTATTAGCTTCCTGCATACTGCAGTATTACTTACATGATACGTATCTAAACATTCGATCCCGTTGAGTGGCTGGGGTAGTGATCCTGTTGATATTGAGCAAGCTGAGCTGAATCTCACGTCAGTTTACTATTCTGTCCTTTACATTATCTCAAGCTATCTTATTCTGCCGCTCAGCGTATCCCCTAAAATTAATGACTATGACCATAGCATTTAAATTATTAGTAACGTTTGTTTCACAAGAATCTAAGGATAATTCCGAGGTTATATGCCGGTACCAGAAGGCTGCCGAATGCTGTCCAATGATGTACAACATTGGTGGAAGAAAAGGAATGGCAAGACCACCAAGTCTTGTATCTGAAAGAGAAATTTGTTGTATTGAGTCTCTTGCAAGCTTGGGGGCCAAATATTAACTATATATATCCTCTACGGAACGCTCTTTCTGGAAATTAATTTTAGAAACCTAAAAAGCTGACACAATCTACGAGATCCTTCTCGGCAATCTTCCTCCTGCTTTATCTGTTCGAGTGCCCTGCTGTGCCCTGCTGCTTAAAGATGTAAGACGGAAGAGGCACAACAAAGTTTTGAGCTGCCTCAATCTATTCAATGTAGAAATACATAATAGTTGGTGCGTTCATTAGCTCACGTGGCGATCCAGCAATATGAAAACAACGGAAATTAAGTACCTAACCACAAAGGTGGGTTTGAGATTTTGTACTGAATATAAAAATAAAATAAACTAATAAACCCATGAGTATATTAGATTTTAGTTGGTTAGAGAACCCTATGGATTTTTGCAATCCCGATTCATTCAAGTTTCATATCTAATGTGTGATGATTCGATGATTCGAAGTTGGCAGCCTCCTAAATATTGTGGATGTTCAACGAGATTGTAGGAAGTACTTGGCAACTTCATAACTAGTGGATGGGTTCGAATGGTGGCTGAGAATTTACAGTACATTTTCAGCCTCCCTTGTGCTGGCACGAATCACCAGGGATAAATTCAGTGCGGGGTTAGGAGAAGGGGGTGAATGAATGGATACTGAAAACCAGCATGCTTAAGGCAGACATAGGAATAGAAGAAAGACAACGACGACCAACCAATCCATTGGTATGCGTTCGACCTTGAAAGTGTCGAGTAACGCGTTCTCGCAAAGTTGTGTTAGATCCTTATGGCCTGCGACACCTTTTGTTGGCTGCTAGATGATTGTACCACCACACCATAGATATCGAGATGTATGAATAGTTTGGTTATCAGGACCTGCTTGAGATGATTGGCCCAACCACCTATTTACAAACATTCTATGATAAACAAACCGATATGCATCAATCCTGGGTCTCAAATAATGTATAAAAGCGAGAACTGGCAATACGTTATGAATCCAAATCTTCAGAAGTCATTATCTGCAAATATATAGATCATTCAAGCCTTGTGACGTGAGACCATATTTGCATAACCCAGAACAATATGTGGTTCAGAGGTGTGACTCCCAGACTTGCAAACGCCATAAATACTACTTTCTCGAATACTGCGGCTCTGAGAAGCAAAAGTACAAAGACTCCTCGCCCCAAGATTCGCCGCGGAATAAATCAGAAGGTAAAATTCCTATTGTTCGAAATTTTCTAAGATTCATAAAAAGCTAATAATAGGATACTAATAAGGGCAATACATATCGTTCCCATGAGTGAGTCACTATTCCTCCTATATTTATAATAAAAGTGGCCAAAAAAGAAAGAAAGAAAAGTGTTGACAAGATTGGGTTATAGAGATGGGGGCTATAGCTATGAGAATTTAGATGGGACTAGATATTGGAATGATGGAAAAGGGAACTCACAAGTCATTTTTCCAACTAGACGTTAAAAAACATGATTTTTAGACATTCGAATTATGATGGTTGAGATAGGGATAAAGATGTTTTTGATGAGTGTTTGGATGGCGTTGGGTTATTATTTTCTCTGCTCTACAATCTCTTTAAACTTTTTGGATTGGGTGCTGGTCTCCCATTTATAGGAACGCAGGTTAGGATGTTTAGTCAACTCCGCTCAATTATTTAGATGTTTATGTAGTACTGTATGAATAGCAAATCTTCGGGTACCATTTTGCAAAAGACTTCGTTCTGTTTGAGATAACTGAAAACATAAAATTAGACCTACTCAAAAGTATGGACAGTATGTAAACAGATGACAAGCTGAAGAGCATCTTTGCTACTTTTGACCTCTATATCTAGGACCAGGTATGTAGTATTCGTCCTGCTCCGAACTCTCCTGAGAAGCAAAACTATTTTCTCTTATATTATTAAGTTAGCCAATGGGTTAAACCACACGCCATTTTTTCTAGCAGTGTTGACGTGTAATAAAAGTATTGTGACCAAAACGCTATTAATGTTAGCTGTTGAGAAAGGTAATGGGAAAGTATTTACGATTTTGTCGAATTTGTTGAATTTAGATGGCTTTAACGCCGATTCTAAAAGATTTTAAGGCTGGGCCCTTCAAGTTTGGCAGAAAATAGAGGTTTGGAGTATATTGACAATCTCCTGCTAGTTGCTGGCCCGGAAGATATTAACTCAAAGGATTCAAGAGTCAGAAAGCGCTAAGTATGGCTGCTAAATATGGTTAGGAGGGCGTGATTAAGCTGCTGTTTGAGGTTGGAGCCGAGGAAGAGTTTAAACATACGAAAAGTCGGACGCCTTTGATCTGCTGCCATACAGAGGCAGGGTCGATATTAAAGGGTAAAAGATGCAAATAAACCCATTATGGCATGCTACTATGAAAGAGAATAGGGCTGTAGTTGAGTTGTTACTTGGAAGGGAGCCGCCCTATTGGAAGAATAATTGACAGTCAGAACTATTACCACGAGTCGTTCAGAACAGAAGCGTCGCCATTGACTAGCTGGGTTAACTGAGAAAATAAAATAGTATTCATTTTATATATTTTCTCTACCGCCTACAAGAAGGACAGGAAAGAGAGGCAAGTATATTAGCTTCGTACCATTTTATCATCTTTTTTGTAACATGAAACTTACTGTACCAGAACAACTTAAGTAAGTATTCGCGACCTTGAAACGTTTATCCAAGACGTACTTCATGACAAGGTATCAGACTCCTAAATTTGTTAAAACTCGTGCTGTGCCTAGCATAAGTTTGCAAATCGCTTATATAAATGAGTACATAGAAAAATTTAGATTGAATGGCTCAAGAACATATTCGTGGAAGTTAGCACGAGACTTTGGTTAATTTAAAGCCCTTTCACGCTAATACTTTGCTAACGTAGTTCGTACTATGAAAGCAGTCCCCATAGTTTTATACGCCGATGAGGTCCCCGAGCCCACCTAGTTCGGCGACTAATTAACAAGCACGGCGTTGATTTTGATAGTAGTCCTAATGGATCCGGAGAATCACGCAATTTTTCCAAGTGGCAAATTAGAGCTCGCCGATACTAAAACCGCCCTACTTTACATTTCTTTAAAAGTGCATAGCGAAGGAGGAGGAACTTAGACCTTTAGAAATCGGAAAGGAAGGAAAGGAGTTTGGGGGTTTTTTATAAAAAATCTTAATCATGATGTCAGTAAATTTAGTTAGCTCGGCTGCTGCGGGAACCTTATTCGGTGCAGCTCTGGCGGCTTCAGGGGTATATTCGCCCGCCGTTATCATATCGCAGATGCAACTGCGAGATTTCCACATGTTAGAGGTCTTTCTTAGTGCTAGTGCAACCAGCGCGTAAGCCTTTTTACATATAAACATTCTTATTTTTCGGGCTCAATATCTGACAGATCTCTACAGTCTTATCATAATTGCTTTCGATCGCCTTGGTCTCTCAAACACTACTCCTCGAGCTGCATCGTCTTTTGGCTGGTTTAGCAAATATGACGGCAATATCGTGGGAGGTCTGTTAATTGGAACTGGAATGAGCCTCTCAGGAGCATGTCCTGGGACTTCTTTAGTTCAGGCTGTGACGGGTGTTCGCTCTGGTATGCTGGTTATGGTGGGAGGAGTTCTTGGAGGACTCTTCTATCTCAAGGTCTCCAAGTATCTGCGCAAGAAAAGTCCTCACGTGGATACCAAGGCCATACGGACTATATACGAGAAATTTCATATTAGCAAGGGCTCTGCTGTTATGATCTATGAGATAGCATGTCTAGTAGTTATATCGGCAGTGATATCTCTTAGACAACACCGACCCGTCCTCTTTCACTCTGCAGTCGGCGGTCTTCTCATTGGTGGCGCTCAAGCTGCATCACTTCTTCTCACGGGAAACCTTGTAGGGGTATCTATTGCATATGAAGATTTGGCGCGGTGCGTCCGGGAAGGCGCTACTTACGTACGGGGAGGGAAATCAAGTGATGATAAAGCGCTCTCTATAAAGTCAATTACATTCGCAATGGGAATATTAGCAGGTAGTTACACTGTTGCTTCCTATGCTCCTTCATTGATGGTAAAGAGCGATATACAAATATCAGCAATTCGAGCAGTTGCAGGGGGATTTGTGATGGTGTTTGGTGCAAGGATTGCTGGAGGGTGTACCTCTGGACATGGTATTAGTGGGATGTCGATGCTCTCGTTGTCAAGTATTATTAGCGTTGCCTCTATGTTTGCAGGTGGCATTGGGTTGGCGGCTTTTACGTAACCAATATGAAGTCCTGTGGAGTTAACGAGTTAATATGCTGAGAATTAGAATTTTACGTCTGCAGATATCGGTTTTCCGACGTCCAAGATGTTGTCAAATGCAGGACCAATCTTTTTTGACTAGAAGAAAAAACTCAGCTTAGTGCCGTACTTTGACTGTCAAGGGTCCTCAGCCAGCCTCTTGATGATTTTGCACATCTAACATGAGCCTCTGTGAACTCCGTCTGAGACTTTTGTATAAATTGATGCTATGATGCTCAAAATAAGTCTCACCATCCCATTGCTAATCATCCAACAAGTCACAGGTTTCACTTGATCTTGCTCAATTATGGCTTCATTTAGACGTTCTCTTTGTGTTATAGGGGCATTCTCGACCATTCTATCCCCAAGAGCACATTTCACAGCTAGCCCAGTCTCAGATCGTGGACCTGAAAGCAGAGACCTGGACTTCGGTCTCGGACTGGGGCTTGAGCTTGGACTCGACCTTGGCCTAGGAGGGATCCTTGACTTGTGCGAGCCTCCCCTTGTGGTAGATGTTATCGCATACCTGATTGTATCTTTGGGCATTACGAAGACCGCAACAAAGACCAGTACTTATCCGCGTACCACTGAGACAACGTTTGTCTCGACTGTGACGGATTCACAGAGAAAATTTACGACGGCCACATGCATATGGAACCCCAACCCACCCCATAATTGTGTTTCCTGGACCCCGACAACCAGCACGGCTTATAGCACATCTGTTTGCCCGGAATCTACCACTACTACTACAAGTACTCCCTATCCTACTCAACAACTACAACAACAACTACTACTACTACTACATCGATCATCTCGTCCTGCCCTTCATCTGCACCTACTTTGAGCTGTGACAAATACGGATACCTTATTCGGGATGCTACCCTTTATCGCGTTGACCTCAGCACAGGCTCCAACATGGCAGTAAAGAAAAGTATTGGGGATGGTAGTTCCTCGAACGTACTTGCTCACAACTCCCTGGATAACTATATCTATGCTTATCAAACAGGGAATCGTTCTCTCCTTCGGGTCTTCTCTGATGACTCCTCAGAACAGATTACCGAAGCAGCCGCTCCGCCTCATGTCAACCTAGGGGATATTGATCTCAATGGCCGATACTGGATAGCAAATAATGGGTGGAACTGGTGGCAATATGATCTTTACCCAGGTTCCCCCTACTTACGGACAAGTCATGCAAAAAGTCATCGCCAGTACTTTCGGTCTACGCGTGGATGACTGGGTGTATCTTCCCAATCAAGGCCAATATCTGTATAGTCTTGCGCAAAATCACACATCTGGAGGCAGCACTTTGATAGGGTTCAACTTGACTACACTTAGGTGGGAAAATGTTGCTAATTATCCAAAAGTCAGGGCGAATCCTTGGGGCGCTCAGTATGGGATGAATAACGGGACCATCTATGCTTCTGATAATGATGGTGGCGAGATCTAGCAGTTCCCTATTGGAGGCACGCCATTCAAGGTGACTAATGGCCCAACTTCTAACGATAATGATGGAGCGCGCTGTGTGTTGAATCTTTTGGTGTGATTCCCTATTCATTCACCGAGGGCTGAAAATCAGTGTGGGAGATATAGGTTCATTCATTCACTCATTTGAAACCATCATTAATATTTGTTCGCCAACACAAATGTCGGTTCACCTGTAGCACGTAGTACAGTACGCAATTATACGTAATATACTCGTTGTGCTATTCTATGGTTGTTGTACGATTAGGGGGTGGGAGAGCGAAGCTGTAGGAGCTTCGCTCGCTCCCACTACCTAATCGGGACTAGCTTAAAGGGGCACGTGAATATCACGTGTACGTAACCACTATTCTACCAACAAACTAGCTATCTAGGAAAATTTTTTAAGCAGATAGTTTAATAAACGCAGATGCACTTCCTTCAGATAATAATCTTCTCCTGTCCACAGTCGAAATGTACAACAATACTTTCTCCACTGAAGGTCATTAATAGGATATTTTGAAGCGAATTCTCAAGCACAACCACCACCAATACCACCGGTGCCATCCCAGTTTCTTTCCCTTTCCCTTTCTCTTTTTTCTCTTTCCTCTGAAAATCTGTAATTGTATGCATCTTTTCCCCAGTTATCATTAATAAAACCATTTCCTCCGTGATTAATCAGCAGATCATAAGCTGGGTAGTGACGATACACAGCAGCTATGTGAACTGGAGTTTGTTTGTTATCATCTAAGGCATTGACATCTAGTCCCCACTCTAGCAAAACCGATATCGCAAGGCAAGAACCACTGAATGCGGCATGATGTAGAGCAGTCTTCTGAACTCTATCTCTAGCATGTTTATCGGCCTCAGCTGAGAGAAGTGAACAAATCGAATCTACCTGTCCAGTTCTAGCCGCGTTATGAAGTGGTCTCCGGCCATCCTTGTCTTCTTCTTCCATATTGACACCATGCTGAACTAGAAATGATATAGCGTTTTTCTTTCGAAAGTGAATGGCGTAATGTAGATCGCTCTGCGTGTTGCTTGATGGAATTTCTGTATCTGCCCCATGTTGAAGTAGCAGAGAGAGGCAGTCAAGGTGATTATGGAAAATTGCATCTTTAGAAGGTGTATCGCCAGACATGTTGACAGTATCGGTTCCAGCACCAGCCTTGAGGAGAACACGAACAGTATCTGTATGGCCTTTAACAACTGCACAGTGTAGTGGGGTCCTTTTCCAGTAATTTTTCACTTCTTTCTTCGCATTTCTGTCTAGTAGAAGGGATACTGCCAACGTAGAACCTGTAGATGCAGCAAGATGTAATGCCGTATCTTGAGTTTGGTTAAGATCTTCAGTGTTTGCCCCAGCATCTAGCAGTACTGCCATAGTTGCTGTATCATTGGTCGTTGCAGTTAAATGTAAGCCAGTATGCCCATGTTGTTTTGCAGAAACATCAAATCCATTTTGCAAGAGAAGTTTAACAATATCACTACAGCCACGGCTTGCAGCTAGAGGAAGTGCTGATGCTGCATGATGGGTTGGACCCGGAGGCAGAACCTTCTTCTCTAGCAGTAGCTTGACAAGCTCATAGTGCTTATTGTAAACAGCAAAGTGTAAACAACACCAGTTTGTATACTTATCTACGCCTGGACGATGAACATTGTCGGGATCAACATATTTATCTTTGGTACCTTTGCTGAGCAGTAGCCAAAAGATAGCTTCATGGCCGTTAAATGCTGCAAGGTGCATTGAGTTGGGGAGGGAAGGATTCTCTACAATGTCTGCGCCCATACCTAGAAGGAGCTTGACCATATCGTGACGGCCACTGCGCACTGCTGCAACCAAGGCACGAGAGAGCTTGCGGCCCTTGTGCCAGAATATCTGCTTTGATAGCAGTGTAACAATCTCTTGGTTCCCCCACTGTGCTGCCCAAGCAATTGCTGACTGGCCGAGTTTGGACGATGGTTGTGCTCCATTTTTCAATAAGAACCTAACAATCCTATCATCGTTGTTCGTCGCGGCAAAGAGAAGGGCATTATTAATGGCAAACTGCCTTGAAAACATGCGCAATGATGCCGGCACATGACCATCTCTGGGTATAAGCTCAAGAACCAGCTTCACAGTCGATTCTTGACGGCTAGCAGCCGCACCCGCTAGACCTCTCCCTAACCATTCCTGCTTTCTAGGAGTTATGCCACTTGAATCTAATAAGCTCACCGGATGTTCATGCATTAGTCTTAGCACCAGACTGTGATGTCCTTCCTTGCAAGCAAGAGCAAAGATATAATTGAAATATACATATGATAACGGGCTGTCATCGCTTGATGGTGCGGATGAAAAAGAAACCTCCTGAAGGTGTGAGAGGTAACCTCTGAACGACGGTCGTGGAAAATTACGGATGACATGGAGGATGACATAACTGCCTGTCATCTTGAGACGAAACAGATCAAGATAGTGTAAGGAAGACATTATCTGACAAAGGACCTCCGTCGGCAGTGAAGTGAAAGTCTTTAACAATATCATCATTAGATCAGCTTCTTGAGGATAGAAAAAGGAGGCACTATATTGTGTCACATACCAATGGAGGTTGACTTTCGTGACTTGTGGTGGTTGCAGGAACTCCTTCATTTGGCTTCTGCGTTATCATATCAGGGAAGAGCTTCTAGGAATATCTATAGAATAGCATACCTTTAGACCGTGATTGTATTCTGGTTCTTCTTGTCCAACAAAACTCTTGAGAGCTATACTTTCAGATGTGAGACTGTCTGGCGCACCATCTTTCCACGAAACAATTCGTCTGAAGGCTCGCATCGTTTTGATAGTTGGAATGCGTTGTATGCGCAGTTATCAAATTGTATTCTTAGATCAGCCAGAATAAAATTAAAAAACATGTCGAATATATTGATAAATGCAAAAGAGTCATATTGGGTAGCTGCCTTGCTTTAAGACTAATCCGCATTTTGAAGCAGAAATCTTGTCACGTGCTGTAGGATTTTGTGGCTGGAAAGCCTCACTCATGCCATGTCCAATCAACTGACTCCGATAGAATGGTATCATACGCAAGATTAATGTTATAATATTGAGCAAGAGCGTGTATCAAATCATTCTGATTTAGCTTTAGGAGTGGAGCTGTTATGAAACTGTTATGAAAGATGGCTACTCTACTTTATAGCCTGATTATTACTATGTACGCGTGTGAAAATAATAACAAGAAGCTGATTCCTGTACTCCTGATGTACCATAGGGTGTCAAAAAATTCACGAATACTATCTTGAGTTCGGGCTCCCCTTAGTCCAATTATGAGTTGTTTGAGACCCTACACCTTGCGACTGTATCTTAAGCCAAGAGAAAGATCTCTGTTTAAGTCTTGAATGACATATCCCCCTTTGAGATTTTAGAGTATAAAGACCAAACTAGACATGATAATAGAATTTTACATTGTGGAGATTTCATCATATCTCTAAGAGAGCAAGCAAACGAGCAACCCCAAGTCAGCACAGAATAATTACCCTTAGCCATAAGATTGCATGAAGATAAATATTAATGGAGCTGGAATGTTCTCCGCCAAATAATCGTATTAAGATAATATCATGCGTCCCATAGTGAAAGTTCACCTGAGTCTATAACAGTAAGTTAATACTTAGAGATGACAGGTATTTAAAATACAAGTGAAGGGCAGGAAATGGAGTCCTGCATCAAATTCGAAGTAACATCTACTAAACCGAGACTAAGATCGCAACCATTACCCCGGTTGTTAATAACTCCCAACTCCGACCAACAAATTCTGCACCCCCGGTTGCGACTGGTATTGTAGTTACGGTTGGAGTTCCATTTCCACCTCCTGCTCCCGTGGTAGTAGCATTCACTGTTCCGTTCCCTAGAAGCCCCTGCAACGTCACGTTAAACGCCCCAGGTTCTGCTGCGCAAACCTCATTTTCTCTAGGTAAAAGCCCTGTTTTGAAGTATTGGCCAATATTTTTAAAAGCACATAAGTTTAAAGAACTAATCGTCGTATGCTACATTGTTCTCGTAAGCAAATCTCTTCTCTGCCATTAGAAACAAGTGACGGAGCAGAGACTTACGCCTACACCTTCGATAGTAAGGAGACGAGAGGATGGAAAGAGAGACGCCGATTTTCGTCCACTAGCTCTGTCAGCGATATCAACAACCAAGACCCCGCACTTCTTACTTGTAAATAGGCGTAGCAGGATCGAGTGTGTTGCTCACGAAGAGTATTGGATTTTTTGTATCACCACCAAATGGTCCTTCTCACGTTAGCGCCTATACAACTGACCTACAAAGTAAGGGAAAACAATAATATAACAAACGAACCAGCAAATCGATCATCGCTCTTGATTTCCCACCCAGTACATAACACACGATTGCTTGCCCAGCTATCTCCTCCGATAGTACTTTGGTTTTCCAACGTGCGAATATATGGCTCGAGATCTTCATACATTAGACCATATGACGAGCCATTCGTATCTGTACATGCAACAGCAGGATACCACTCCGTATATGGTGCAATAAGAATTGGAGTGTTTTTTGTAGTTGGCAGCGCTTCCTGGATCTGTCCTACGATTTGCTCTAATGCGTCAGCGGTCAAATTCACAAGTGCCGTCTCAAAAGACACCAGTGCATCTGAGAGGATGGGGTAGAGAGAGATGGGATAATAAGTGGACAAAAACCCAATCTGCTTGACGAATTCTAATGCTGTCTCCACAATTGTTGCATTCGTTGCGTTCTGTGCTTCTGCACGTGGGGCATCGAGTGCATTAAACGTCCTCTCAAAACGGTTTAATATGTCCGCTGCGGAGTTGCCGGTATAATAAGAACATTTCTCTGGTCCAGCTATATGGCAGGATGTGAAGAACGTAGCAAAAGCCTCATCGGTAAACTGCAAGCTCTTCAGTCCAAGTCCAGAGACATAATCATCGGGATCCATAACACCGTCTAGTACGACTCGCCCGATACGGCTGGGAAATATTGAAGCGAGGGTCTGGCCGATGAAGGTCCCGTAGCTGAAACCCCAGAAGTTTACTTGCGATGCGTTTGGTGCTTTTTGCCCATCACTAGTAAGGGCAAACGCATCGACTATGCTGATCATATCTCGTACATTTGTAGAGGTAGACATGTGAGAGCCAGCTTGATCTGGACCTCCTATCGCAGCTTTGCATTCCTTGCCAAGTGAAACAGCACCGCTAAAGGCAGAATCCCAAGAAGACTGTGCATTATCAGGCCCTTCGAGGTATTCAGATCTGCGACGGAAGGGAGAAGTCGCATCGGGCGTGGAGGAGCAATTAGCTCCTGGAATACTATATCCTAGCCCTCGAGGATCGAATGCTACGATGTCATAGCTTCCACCGACCACGGATTGCATGAGCGAGCCGTATGAGAGGACAGAGTCAATTCCAGAGTCACCAGGGCCGCCAGGGTTAGTGAGAATCATGCCAGCATAGGTTTGGTTTGAGAAGGCCGAGAGCTTGATGAGGGGGACGGAAGCACGCGCGCCTTGGAGGTTATTGTAGTCCAAGGGGACCTGGGGTGCTTTAGTATCGGTGTAGTTGGGTTGTAATATAGGAAGACGTTACTTACGTCCAGCATGGAGCAAAAGTATTGTCCTTCGCACGGATACCAAATGAGGCTCGTTGAAGCAGGAATCTGTGGAAAGGATCGAGTGTCAGCGTCGAATTTTCCAGGTAGTTTGTATATACTGTACCTGGCCAAATGTATACTGGCTAGTCGCATTCCTAGAAGCCAAGGGGGAAGCTATCGTCCCTATAGTAGCGATACTGGAAAGCAAAATCCATCTTAGACGAACTTTACCATATGCTATTGCCATATTGGCTTTTCCCGGCAAGAGCTTTTGGGTATTTCGATATGCCTCCTGCAGTGCTTTTAAGGACAAGCGGGGATCAAATGAACCGTAGAGTTGAGAAATAAGAGTATAGAGTGATGTGTACGAATGAAAAGAGAGTATGAACCCTTCGTGTCAATAAGGTGTTCTTTATACGTACGCCAATTCAATGAAGATTTATATAATTGCCAACATTGACTGTCGAGAGCAGCGTCGCGTCGATACATCATGATGTACGTAAAAGAGCTGTAGCATTAGCAAGGGAGAGAAGGGAATTGAATGACGAGGGTGATAAATATGGAATTTCCGGAGAACTTATGCAGGGGCCGATTAACCCCTACCACCTGCTAAAGGCGTCAAGGGGTTGAGCTGAAATCCAGATTGGTCGGTTCGCACTCGTTGGCAGCGAAGCGGATTATTGTTAATACAACATCGTTGAGTTCTTCGCCCAACCTACGCTCAAACCCTTACATTGCACAATAAAGCCCATCCTGCCCTTATAATCTCCCATCATCCCGGCTGTGCAGCATTGTAATCTAAGCCCCCTAAAAGGACCATCGTCATTGCCGCGCGATTCCTCCGATCAGAGCAATAGAAGCTTGAGTTTCAAGCCTTGAGCGAATCTAACAATATGAGTCAAGCAAACGAGAGTGTTTCAGATTACTCTGCTTCGCAAAATTATACTGTGGAGAGATCTAAAAGACGCCCTTCCAAGGTAAGGACAGGATGCCGCACCTGGTGAGTGCCACCCATCCCTAGCTTTGCTGTAACGCGCGTTGCTCCGTACCTAGCTAACAAGCACTTCAAGCAAGTAAGTTTGCTGTGAATTGGGTACCAAGTTTTCAAAGAACCTTTCTGAATCTTTCCAGAATCAGACGGATAAAATGCGACGAAGGACGGCCTTCTTGTCTCAAATGCAAAACCACAGGTCGTACATGTGATGGTTACGCCTCTCCCTCAGACGACCAAAGCCCCAAGGATAGCCCCCAAATGGAGCCTTCTTCCATCAATGATTCCAACACGCGCTTGGACTTCTACCATAATATGCAAGCGTTAGATATCCGCAACCGGCTCATGAATTTCCCCGGCAGCACAGACGAGCACAGGTCACTGGATTTTTTCTACACCCAGACTGCCCCTGTCTTGTCGGGCTATTTCGATGGTGACTTCTGGCAGACCCTGCTTCCCCAGATTGGGTGTTCTGAGCCAAGTGTCCAGCATGCCATGATAGCCTTGGCGGCCCTTCAAGAGCATTCTGTTGGTGGAGAGTCTCACGATGTGCAAAGTATGTACAGCTTTAAAAACTATCACGTTTATTCCGCTCTATATTCATTGTACTTCCCGGAACACAGATGTTGAGTTTGGGAGACACTATATTAACTAATTCTAGAAGCCTCGCGATCTAGATTCGCGATCGCACAATACAACAAAGCAATCAGACTTCTGAACAGACGCATATCCAACGAACCGCAATTCACCGCTGTCCCACTTACCTCATGCGTCCTATTTATCTGTCTTGAATTCCTTCGAGGTAATCTCGATGAAGCATTAAAGCACTTCGAATCCGGACTCGCCATAGTCAAAGCTCAGCGATCAAAGAATCCCCCTTCCAACATCACAGCACAGGAATCTTCTCTAGAAATCACTCTCGCAGAGATATTCTCCCGTCTCTGTATCCAAGCCTCTCTATGTGGCCGACAGTGGTTCCCATTGCCGATACACTCGCCGAGTATTCCTTGCGGACCTTATGATTTAAGCACCGCTCCATTTACATCGCTTTCAGAAGCCAGAAACGAAATCAATATCTTAATGAACGATGCGCACGGCTTCATTCGCTCCACGTTGCCTTTTAAGTTTGCCTCAAATCCCGAATTCCCGGACGACTTTTCCATTGCACTGGAGAATCTCCTCAGGAGGATTCACACCTGGAAAGCAAGATTTGATATCTTCATGACCATATCTTCTTCAACCCCAAAACTTCACGACATTCGCGGCTTAGTTATCCTTCGCATCTTATACGCGATTACATTAATATGGGCATCTACAAGTCTGGAATGCAATGAGATGGCATGGGATGAACATGCGGAAAACTTCCACAGCATCATCTCACTTGCTGCATCATTAACTGGAGTGAGTACTAATCAACTCAACTCCCCTTCGTGGAAAGAGCGTAAACAGTTGAAAGAGAGAGTGACATTGCATGATATATTCACATTCGAAATGGGCGCGATCCCAGTTGTGTATTTTACGGCGCTGAAATGCCGTTGTCCCCGGCTACGCCGGCAGGCGGTGCATTTGCTGTCCATAATGCGGCCGCGTCGAGAGGGATTATGGGACTCTAGACAGTTGGCTGGGATTTGCAAAAGAGTTATTGAACTTGAAGAGGGGATACAAGGCATGGTGGATGACGAACGGCTTGAGATGAGTAGAGATAGGATATTATGGCCGGTAGATGGGAGGCGTGTGTATGATGTAGTTATAGTGGCCGATTATCTAGACAACAAACGCGTGCAACGGCTCGAATTCAAAACTAGGCCACTAGGGCAAGCCGGCAGTTGGAATGTATGGACGGAAGATCTTACCTGGTAATTTAAAATATATTCTTGACAGTATCTTTCGTAGATCATATTATATTTAATACATAATTGCTTACGAGTAATATCTTGTCCTATTCTTCTCCAGCCATAGAGGCGGATGGAGAACAACCATCTAGAGGTAATTGCCCAAAAAGTTTCGTTACATAGTTTTCGATGAATACTGAAGACAATTCTTTTAGTACATCAGTTAGTTTTTTGATCAGCGGCTGACGGCAGAGATTGGCTTCATTTAGAATTGAGGGCCGAGTTGACAAGGGCTGCCAATAGTCGCCTATGAAACGTATTTTCCAAACACAATTGAATTGTCCATCATTTGCACATCATCATGTCTGCAGGCACTTGAAAGCTTTCACTCAAAGTAACAAAATGCCTGACAGTTGTGATCGATGCATTGCAAATTATCCAGTCATATCCTTTCAGCCAACACGGTCTCTCCAACAGAGACGAACACAACAACCAGTCCTGAAGCAACACACACTCTCTGCACACCAACTTACACCATCCAAGATGGAGATACTTGCAATTCCATTGGCATCATCAAAGCGCTTCTACATTCAATAATCTCGACCTAAATAAACTCGAAGGATACTGCTGCAGCTTCCCTAAGCCGGGAGCAAAACTTTGTATTCCCCATTCTTGCACCATACACAGTCCAGATGAACAATACTTGTGGCAGCATTGTAAAACTCTTAGGAGGTAGTATTACCATATCGAAGCTCATATCTTGGAATATCAACATAACCAGGGCATGTTCGGATATTAACATATTAGTCGGATCCCAGATCTGCGTAAACTTTCCTGGTGAATTAATATTTACAGATAATACCCGACATCGTGGCTCCCGTGTCATATAATATAGCACCTGGTGTCAACACTGACTGTGCACGCTATTATATGATCGCAACCGTCGATTTTTGCGCTTCAGTAACACCCCAAGAGGGTGTCTTGTTGTAGGATTTCTACTTCCTTAACTCAGGGATTAACATGACTATTTGTAATAATCTCCTGCTGGGTTACGCGTACTGTAAACAAGCTGTTGGGGATATTTCTGCTTACCCAAGATACAAGTGAGAGATAGCTGCTTTTCAAACTGTTGTAACTAACTGGCATCTAATCCTTGCAGGGATGCTAGCCTACCAAGTAGCTGTATTGCAAGTCCCACCTCCTGTACAGCAACTCCTTGGGGCTGGCCAACACCAACTACTACAGCATCGGACTCCGGCAGCCCCTCACTCCCTTCAAATACACCTCCGCCATTCGCACCCGGGACCGTTGCTACTTGCTCTCAGTATGACCAATACCATGAGTCAGATAGCACTTGAGTAAATGTAGGCACTACCTCTATATTTTATAGCCACCTCCTAACTTATTGGAACAAAGATAAAGGGATGTTACAAAGTTGTCCATATTCTCGACAGTGAGCAACCTACAATCTTTATTTCTCCAATGGTAAAACCAACTCATATATCCAATAACAACTGGCCAGCTCACAAAATGGAATTTCTCGCTAACGTTCAACTCCTCTAATCCTGACGTCTGTTCTCTCATAGCTGGCTACCAGTTTGCGTCTGGAACCCTGCAGACGTAGCAAGCACAACCACAACAGCTTCGGCTCCGACTGGTACCTGTTCAGGCAGCATCCCAGCACCGACACAAACCCACCTAGGCATACATCGTACACGCAACATGCAACAAGCAGTGGAGCAGCAAGATGGTATGTATTGTCAAGATATGACCAATGTAGTAGGAATCACGCTCACGAACCTGTACGAGCTCAATCTCGTGTTGGGTGATGATTGTTCGGGTTTGTCGGCAGGCTACGCATATTGTGTTGGAGTAGCACATCCACTTCACCACCCACCATGACCTCTTCATTGGCGATTACATCTTCGACTCTCTCGTCTCTGGAGTTGGATACGCTTATTGTGTTGGTCTAGCAACTACCTCTTCCCCAACTTCAACGACTGCGTGACCGCACCTGTTTCAACGTGCGCGAGAGGCACGCTACCTCCATAGCAGACCTAGCCGGGGATTAACTGTAAGTGCAATAAATGGGTTGATCGTATTTTGTTATAATATAGCGGCTGCAGCAGGTATTTCCTTACAGACGATATATGATCTCAACCGGACCTTGAACGGAGATTGTAGTGGGCTTTGGGTGAGATATGCGTATTGTATTAGGGTTGCACGGTAGAAAATGTATCTTGCCATTCATTTAATATTCTCATCTTCAGCTCAGGTTACAAGTTAAAGCGGCTGCTCACTTCCAAGAACTAAAACAGAGCTGGCATGGGAAAAGATTTACATATAGTTCAGAGGTTTCAGAGGTTTCAGAGGTTTCACCATCAACGTCGCCATTCTCATTTAGGCTGTTGAAAAGCTTTATATGCCGTTCCTTTATAGCTTGCTGAGAAATAACTTCTTCAAATCATTCTCTCTCGTCTAGGCTTCCATTTGCCACTAGTTTTGGCGTCATAGCTTTGATATTCGGAGTGTTCTTTTCTCTGTTTGAACCAGCTCAGGGAGGAATTATCGATTGATACGTAAACCTAGACGTCGGTATCATTGCTAGGTGCTTCCACTTGGTTTTTTCATAGTAATAACACAGACAATGTTCGTACCTTACGGCACGCAACTCACCGAGCTACTGTAGCTATCGTTTAGAAGGCTCTCTTTAGGGGGTCTTAATGCGGTATAAGCTGGTTGTGTAGGGAATATCCTGCAATTTAGGGATCAATTCGTATCATGAAGACTGAAATTGAAGAAGGAATAGATGAGGTTGTGTGGACGGATGTAAAGAAGTGAAAGGACTGAGAATTATGCGCGACAGACTGTGGCTCCATTTCTGCTTTTTCTTTGCCAATTTGGTCATCTGTGCGTTTTGGTATGCTTTTAGATATCATTCAATGAGGACCGTGAATCCTGCATGGACGGAGGCATTTGGTAAATAGATGGTGTGTGGATACAAGAGTCAATTTTTTCAAAGCTGGTGGGGCAGTGGAGCAATGGCCACAGTTGAAACAATACTCAGGCCATTTCCTTGTTGAGTGAAATCGAGTTACCCTTATGGTCTTCAAGTTCGGAGAACTACTGTAACGTAAGTTCAACATTGTGGCACTAACATATGCCATATTATAGGAAACAAAGACAAATAAGTATACAATAATATAAATTCTGCTCTTTTGGCGCTTTATTTCCCGACCCACTGCATCAGTCGCGGTCCTTTAGCCTAGCCCTCTAAGTACCCTTTTGTATTAACTTCTCTTGCACTTTTGTCCCTGCTGGTAGGCTCTTCCTTCCTGTCGTCTTATCCCCTGCAAATGTTGCGGGCATTGTGCGGGTATACATTAGTAATCAAAAAAACCAACCCTGCTCTTGCTTTTATTCCTCACTGGCCTCTTCTGACTTCGGATGGCAAAATTTCCGGGGTCTCCCAGCTCATTGGTGGTTCTAGAAACATATCTTATCCGTGTTCACTAATCTTTGTATCAATCGAGTATACAAATGACGAGCGTTTTTGCTGTCAGTTAGTTCGGGAGTTCAGGAGTTTAGGGGTTAGATTTTTATAAAAAATATTTCTATGCATCTTGCCAATAACTTTTAATTAATCTCTCACGCTCACGAAGTCGGTTGTAGCAGTTACTTCTGATATTTACACTCACTATGAATTCCCTTATTAACTTTTGCCAAAGTAAAACAATGATAGACGAGAATAATAACAGCATCATCGAGGAGAGCAAGCTAGAATCAATATCTAAACCCAACCACGAAACCCTGTCTGAAACAGAGAAAGTTTCCAGCCCCTCAGATGGTACTGCAACAGAAATGGAAGTTGAAAACGAGGAGATCATAGGTTGGAATGGTCCAAATGATCCAGAAAATCCTTTAAACTGGCCAGCGTATAAGAGAATCGGCCATCTCGTTATGGTGTCACTTCTTAGCTTCATCTCGCAAGTCTCCAGACAAGAATAAATTTGAAATCTGATGGCTAACTATAAAAATAGTCCATTTGAATCCTCCATGTTCGCTCCTGCGGTTTCTCAAGTAATGACCGAATTTCACTCCTCCAATAATCTCCTTGGAACATTCTCTGTCTCGGTATATGTCCTCGGCTTTGTTATTGGACCGTTTGTGGCTGCGCCTTTATCCGAACTCTATGGCCGATTATATGTATATCACACCTTCAACATATTGTTCATCGTGTTCACGATAGCATGTGCCATCGCGCCTAGTTTCCCCTCGCTGATTGGGTTTCGACTGCTTGCTGGGTGTGCAGGTTCTGCACCGCTCACCATTGGCGGTGGAACAGTGGCAGATGTTGTTCATCCGCAAAATAGAGGTTCTGCAATGGCTTGGTATATTCTCGGAGTAGTTTGTGGTCCAGCTCTTGGTCCAGTAGCAGGTGGTTTCCTTGCCCAAGCAAAAGGATGGCGGTGGGTCTTCTGGCTCCTAACTATTCTTGTATGCATATCACGATAAGTTTACCTTGGAGATTGCATAGTTATTGACATCTGAACAGGATGGGGCTATCACAATCCCGATGGTACTGTTTATGCGCGAAACATACGCGCCTGCAATTTTGGAACGTCGAGCTGCTCGGCTTCGAAAAGTTACTGGAAACACCTCTATACGGTCCCAAATGCATTCGGGCCTTTCCCCCAGGGAGGTATTCGTACGTGCTATAATTCGACCTGCCAAACTACTCATATTCTCGCCTATTGTTTTACTCCTTTGCATATACACGGGTCTTACTTATGGATATCTATACCTTCTATTTACCACCTTTACCCCTATATTCGAAGATCAATATCACTTCTCTAACGGTATTGCCGGCTTAGCATATATTGGTATGGGAATTGGCGGTCTGGTGTCAGTGATCACTCTTGCTGTGGTTAGTGATCGTCTCATGAATAAATATACCAAAGGAGAAAGAAAGCCTGAGGACCGACTTCTTGTTATGATGTATGCTACACCACTCATTCCTATTGGGTTATTTTGGTTTGGGTGGAGTTCAAAAGCAAACACACACTGGATTGTTCCTATAATTGGATCAGCATTCATCACTTCTGGAATCGTTTGCGTATTTGTAAGATCGATGATTTTTCATGCTCTTACTACTGCTATAGCTAACTTTATTAATCTACAGGTACCTATTCAAACATATTTAGTAGATGCTTATACCATCTATGCCGCCTCCGCGTTGGGCTGTAATGCAGCTGTGCGCTCAATATTTGGTGCAGTTCTTCCCCTCGCTGGTCAAAAGATGTTTAAGAATCTTGGACTAGGGTGGGGGGCTAGTGTTCTTGCATTTATTGCATTGGCAATGGCGCCGGTTCCCTTGATATTCTTTTACAAGGGAGAATATTTGAGGAAAAGGTTCGCGGTGGTCTTATAAACAATGTTAGATTATACTTATTCTTGTTTCAAATCAGCATTCATCATCAATTATAAGAAAGGATCTAATATAGAGATCTATATTTACCTTATAAAAACAGAAGAATCAATGGAATACAAGGTGCTATATTGCCCGAGACATAGATAAATGTCAAGAGTAAGGCGCCATGCTCCGTAATTTTGACGACCTTTTTATTATAAGTGCCCTGTGGTGTCCTGTAGTCATCTGTAATTATAGGTCACATCGGGTACTAAAAAGCCTGTCATGGCTAATGTGTCTAGCGCCTTAGCATTTCAATCATAGCATTTACGGAGATCTCGCACCACACGGTCCGCTCTATAATAACTGTAAACTGTTTGCAGTACGGTGTAGTTTCCGAACCACTTTCTCTCTCCTATTCTATTCTACCGTCTGTACAATGCGCTGTCATTAGCTACGGCAACGATCCCTTCAGGCCCTACTCACCTCGCTACCTTACGAGCCTGGTCAGATGGGTCCGTGTTTTTAGTGATTAACCGAATCGCACAATTCTTAATATTACAATACAAAATGAAGATTCCTACTACTCCTCCACTTGATTTTGACCATGAAAAGGGCTATGAGATTCCTACAAAGCATAGAGAGGCAATTCGCCAGCTTTATAGCTTTGCAAAGATACCAATTGAGCGTCTAATAGAGCATTATAAACTTAAGCATACAACAATCGTCAAAATTCTCAATTATGATAAGCCAGAACATGCACGACCAAATAAAGGCTTTTCTGACCACCTTACCAACGACGAGGTAGATAAGGTTATTAAGCATGTATCAAAAGGATAGGATTAAAGAGTTTTAAATTGGACAGAGTTACAAGATGAATTAAATCTTGATTGCATACCAGAGATGTTAACAACATATATAAAACAAAGAGGATATTATCAATGTACTACTTGTTAAAAGCCTTATCTTATAACTTAATAAGTTTTAGGACGAATATTATAAGTTATAACTTATATATTCTGGCATTTAAAATGGTTAAAAGTCTTTTAATCAGATAAAGTCATATTTTAATTAAGAAACAGGATAATAAAGAGAAAAGTTACTCAGAAAAACGGAGAATGTTGTTATTTAGATTGTATACAACATCAATTTCACCGAGGACATACAATACTTGTTAATGCATAAGAAGTAATTAGATATAGATACAAAAGTCCTTTAATTTTTATAAATAGAATAAGTAAAACAAGTACATTAAAACAAGTTAATTATCTTTCTCAAATCCTTAAGTTACATATTTGTCTAATTCTAAAGGCTTTTACTATAATAACATATACATTTTACTTATTTGCTAAACCTTTATTTATAGAAGATGGAAATCCTGCATACAACCATAAATCCAAAAATAATTACTGTCAAAGGTTTTGTACAAAGCATAGTATTATATTAATGGCTCATCCTTCTACATCTTCTGATATAAACCTTATTAAGAAGTGTTGGAGGAGAATAAAACAGGCATTGCACAGACGCCGAAAACAGCCAACAACTGTAGCTAAAATGGAACAAATGGTCACAGAAGAATGGGAGTGCATACTTTAGGAATGGATTAATCAATTAGTATTAAAGCAAGAACATTAGGTCCATGTACTAATGGACTGCTATGGGTGGTCAACTCCTAATTAAATGCTAAGAGTGTACATAATAATCATGATTTTACATGGCTTATAGCCTAAAAACACGGACCCATCTGACCAGGCTCGTTACGTTTTGACCGTACTACCCTATAGCACCCTCGCACTATCTCAGATTATCTAATCTTGAAAATGATATTAAGAGAAAGCTATAATTAAAATGCTAAAATAGTAGTATTTAGACGGTCAATTTGTGGTTGGGCCGAATTCGTGATTAGTTAGACTAGAACATAATCTAGGCCGAAATCGCTTCCCCAGCTTCTCAACCGCCAATTTCCTAACATGCACATTTAACGTTAAATGGTATAGAAAAAAGTTAGGATTATGTTAATATATATAGAATGTCTTCTTTCTTACGCCTAAGATTGACCAGGACTCTTGAACGGAAACTTTGAGTCTTTAAACTCACAGCTATACATGTGCATTTAGACTGGCTGCCGGCGGAAATTATTCATAGTATTGCTGACTTCCTTCCCTTGGAATCGGCGGCTGCACTGTCACTCACATGTCAATACTTACATAATATACTCAAATGGAAATATCTGCATCTACTGAGGTATGTATCACAACATCGTAGAGCTCATTACGCTCTTTTATTGTTGCTAGAGAAGGAATTACCAAACTATTTCGCCTGCTTTCACTGCCGATGTTTTCACTATATCAAAAACAAAACAGCGTTACAATATGTCCCAAGCTCACGACCTCGCCCTGACAGCCCAGAGTGTATAGAAACGTATTTCTACTTGGAAAACATTGATTTTTATATTTCTTATTATTTCAGTCCTGCGTTATTTTTCATGGCAATGAAACGATATCGACAAGGACGAAATTCGAAAAGCCTCTTAAGCTTTTTATCAACAAAAGAACTCCGATTATACTCTCCTTCTATTGTTGAATGGAGCCACTTCTCAGCTCAAATCCACAACGGTAGACTGCTTGTTCGTTTGCAAATAATTTCCACACAAGCTCCAACGGAACCAGCGGCGTCCGGCGACGTCTGGTTTAAGCTAATATGTCCTCATATGACTATAAAGTCAGGAACTTATTACCATATCTGTGAGGAAGAGATCCCTCCTTATGATATGATAAAGAGTTTTAGCCTATTTCATAAAGGTGAAGGATTATTTCAATGTCGATTTTGTCTAACTGAAGCCCAATTGAAGTATGAAAAGCTTGATCGCGGACGCATGGCTACATTTTGCACAGTATGGAAGGATCTCGGGGAGGGCAGATCATATCTTGACCCTGAATGGCAAAGCCATATTGACTTTGGATGGGAACCAGATCATGAAAGCCTTCTCCAAATCCAAGAGCAGAAACTTATCAATGTTAACTTCGAACCTGGTTCAATCTGTTCTACGTTTGAGCGAGGACGTGAATTTAAGTGTGATTCACTTATAAGTCCTTCAGAGGTAACAGATTTGGTGAAAATAGACAATGCGATACACTTGGATGACACAGATTTGATACGACAAGCTCTTTATGAATTCTTCGATCGAACAGAGCCTGGTGCCTTTTTTAAGAGAAGAAGGCATATATATCAGATGCAAAGAATGAACGAGGTTGTACTATCCTAACAGTGATCATTATGATTAATCAGTATTAGTGGTCTACAGTTGACGCGGCTAGATTACAGGTTTTATCAAGAATTTAGATGAATTCACAGCCAATAAAGCAAGGAGAATTCATTTGTTAGTTTTGCTAAAGTTGTTCCAGTTGTTTGAATAGCTTAGTATGATCTTCGGTTATTAAGGTTTAAGGGTTTAGAACAATAAATGCTTTAAAATGTAACTAACATCAAGGTTGTATCTACGTTTAATATCATATCAGGCATTCTTCCTTCTCTTCGCTTTAACCATCAAAGGCCGTTCTAAGTCAATTTAATTATATTAATCAATTCATGAAACATTTATTAAAATTTAATAACATCATATATTCTTATACAAGTTTTTGCTAAAGTTTTTAAATATTGAATATTAAATTTTGTAGGTGAGAAATCATGTGACATAAAGTAGGAATTTCACGTGTCAATCACGTGATGACTTACTCTCTTCAAATTTCTAAGTTAGCTTCGATTACTAACTAGCATTTCCTAGTTAGTTAACTATATAATAAGGTTAAGATTGATACTAGGGTTGAGTTTAAGGTTATGCTAACTCAGCTTGTTATAATTCTTACACGCGTCAAAGGAAATACTTTTGTCCTTGAAATAGAAATAATATAGCTAAGTTGGATAAAAAATTACCATAAAGTAAATCCTCTAAAAGATTCAAATTCGATAAAAGCGAAGGTCTTCATGTAATTATCTTTATTTATTTTGTACATCTACTGTATATTAACCAAAACCAAGATCATACATAAAACATATATACCAACTCCTTCAAAGGTATCGTATAAAAAAAAGGAGAAACCCCGATATTTTTTTTTYTACAAAAAAAATGCAATTGGAAAATGCCAAACGTACCAGAACTATCGCCCGAAACGCTATGGTCTATGTACTCCGAAAAGAAAAAAAGAAAACAGTTGATGAGGGGGAATCAGCAACTCGATATAAAAAAAAGACAACAAAAATGTAGGAAAAGTCTAAAGATGCTTACAGGCATCAGCCATAAAACCCCCCTAGCATCATCCTTCCATGGACCCTGGATTTCAAGAACTGATAGATAAATAGGGCTTTTATTCGTTAAACCGATCGTGAGAGGGAACAAAAAACATGGAGATTCAAAAATATTTCAGTACGGGAGATCTGATTTGGACTTGAAACCGGGTGGTGTCTTTTCGACGTCCTTGATAGGATGGAGGATCATTGGAGGGAGGCAGGGACGGCCGTTTCTTCTCTCCCACTAGATAAGGAAGTTAGCATTTATCTTCATCTGAAAAAAGGAACGGGGAAAAGATGGCATACCTCTGCTCCACCAACACCGGTATCCTCCCAGCCCAGAAAATTATTCCACAACCTCATGGGCGGAATCGCGCGATAGTACCACGTACTCCCCGAAAATCGACCCTCATCACCCCAGCTAAAGGGACTGACAAACTTGCCGTTACTCGTGCTCCCGTCATCCCCCGTATTAAACCACTTGTTCAGGCTCCTTGGATCCCACTCCCGATCGAACCAGATTGGTATGGGCGCATATACAGCTTTTAGTCCATGGTGCAAAGCCACGGTCTGTGGCGTCATCTCACTGCTAACGAAGTTGCCGCGCTGGTTCTCCATGTGCATGATGTCGAGCAGTTTCTTGCTGCAGCGCGATTGAGTCCCGATGGTGGTGCGGCGCGGCGTTTTGTCCGGCCCAACGTAACCCGACATTGCGTCGCGATCAACCCAGAGAGTTGTCCGTGGGATGAACATGGGCGCGAGGGATATGTAGTCTGCCTCTTCACCAACGCCCCAGACATAGTCGTCCCGGCTTTGGTTCTTGGTCGGTGGTGGCGGCCCCAAGGGCGTTACGTTCTCGATGGCTGGTGGAGCCCAGAGGCATGATCCCCCGTGGATCTCCTCGACTGATTGTCGGAAGTCCGTGTCGTACTGGCCGTGGAATTGGGGGATGTAGTAGCGGTTGTTACGTTCCCAGAGACACTTGCGCGGCTGCGTCGCGCCGAAGCCACCAAGTTTCTCCAGCAGATCGTAGTGGTTCCCCGTGTAGCGCGAGTCGAGCTCCCAGTTCCAGTAGAAGTCGAATTCCGGGAAATCCTGCGCGAACTTCTGCACCGAGAACCACTGCGCGCGGTGGACGTTCTGGAATTCATCGGGGATTTTGGGATAGAGCTCTCGCATCTCGGCGTCGGTCCAGAAGACGGTCATGTCCCAGAACTCTCTTGGGACATGCTTCTCGATGGCAGCCTTGTGTGCCGCTGGGTCATTCGCGATGTCGAAGTCCCTGTCTTTCATCTGTGTGAGCAGAAAGACCTGGTACTCTCCTCCACTCTTGAGAGACAACTCCGTCACTAGAGCGCGGATATTCTGCTTCTCGTCCTCGGTGTATTGCATGCCGGTGTATGCGCGGAGAAGCAACGCGGTTCTTGTGCCTGTCTTCTCATTCACATTCTCCGATCTGACATAACGCTCTGCATTCTTCGCAACACATTTCTTCTGCAACTGTCCCCAGTTCACATGATCCCATTCTGTGGATACTGTGCTGTTGGAACTGCCGTCCTCCTCCTCCGTGTACCCATATGGTTCCAACCGCGTTTTCCTCTCGAAGCATAGATCCGAGTCAATATCCAACGCTACGTTCGAACCCATTGGCGTATCCACCAAGCCTTCTGAGCGTCCTGAAAACACTAGCATGTCGCCCTTGGTGCCTTCCGGCATTTCGCATTCAGCAAAGGAGCCGCGATGCGTCGCCTTCCATCGCTGGGTGTTGTATGGTGGATATGGGCGGTATCTGAAGGGCGTCCCGCCGCCTCCCAATCCTGAGCCAGAGCCTATGGGCCGCAGAACTTCCACAGTGGAGCGCAAATGGCCTCGAGACTCACTGAGATTCTCCAAGGTATTTCCAAACATGCGACCGGCGCTGCGTTTCCTGTGATTTTTGCCGTCAGTTTCCTTGGTGCATTTGATTAATTGTAAAAGTATAACATAAAAAAAATTTAAAAAATAAAAAATAAATAACTCACTTCCCCAATGCATCAAACTCGTCTCGAAAGTTGTCATAGTCCTTATACGGCGCAGCTTTACGTTCCCGCCAATCACCCTCCTCCGTCCCCTTCCAAATATTATTAACCTTCACAGAATGCCCCTCGCGCGAAATCGTGTTCTGAGAAAAGGTAATATATGTCACAATTATTGCGAAGACTATGAAGATAGAAGCCCGGTATCGAGACATTAGAGCCATTGTATTTTAGGGGGGGCGTTTTTTCCCCTCTGAAGTCGGCGAGTTTTCTTTCTCCAGCGCAAACAAAGGAGTGGTTGTATATGTACCGATATGTGCCGAGGTTGAGGCCAAGTGTTTCCCGAAAAGAGAGCGGACAAGAGAAAAAAGAGAGGAAAAGGAGCAATTCAGTTATTCGAAAAACCCAAGAATATACGCAAAAAGACAAAAATGCGCGCTTCGTGTATTGTGCGGGGCGAGGAGAAAGGAGCGTTGCGATTGCTTTCTTAGCTCATCGTCTTGAGGTATTTTTTCCCCTCCTGTTGAGTAGAAATATCCCTGGGGGAAAAAGTATGCAAGTAGGACGTCAAAGGAAAAGAAAACGTTGCGGTTTGTTTCCTTTTGCAACTTTTGCTAAAGAGGAGAGAATGAGGAGAGGGGATTGAAAAAAAGTGAAACGGAAAGACGGAAGTGGAGGAAGGGGGAAGTAAAAAGTCAAGAGGTAAATTTACTGTACAGTACAATACAGGAATAGTGTTGTTCCATGCGAAAGGGAGCGGTAGGAGATTGAGAGAGAGACGACGGTCCAGGGTTGGTTTCCCAACTTGTGGAAGTACCACAGTACAGCACAGTACAAAATAAGCTTTTGCCATGCCATTGTTCAACCTCCGGGCATCTCCTGCCGTGCTTTGTTTTGCCTTGGAAGGGGATCATTTCGCCCTGAACCCTGGTTGCGGTCTCAATTTCGGGGGTGGGGCCTTTCCCCCCTGGAATTGAAAAGCTTCAAGGGCGAAGGGCTAAGAGTGACATTCCCATTGAAAGGCGCTTTAGATTAGGTCTGGACCAAAGCGCCAATGATTCTTGGCTCCACTTTGTCCACTTTCCTATGGGCAAAATGGTAACGGAAGAATGGCACCGGCCACGGCGCAATTGCCATCTGCGATCTTTTTTCTTCCAGGCGCTTGTTCTTGCACCATCGAGAGCCAGTCGCGTTGCTACGTGGAGCACCGTGCAGAAGAGTTTTTTTACAGTTAGTTATCTATCCACGCTACCGTAACACAAAGATACACACGCAGACACGATTCAGTAGTCTCTGATTTAGGGAGGCGCCCGGTCTGGCTTAGCAATTTCTTAGCAATTCGACGGTGGTTCTACGGGGTTGGAAATTGCTTGGCTGTGCGGGTCGAGCACCGTAGTGGTTCTGGGTGTATATTTTAATTTGGGTAAAAGTTAATTACACCACAGTACATCCGAGTACAAATACTGTACCGTACTGTACAGGACAAGGACATTACAAGGACATTACAAGGAAGTTGGTTGCTCTTGGTCTTTCCTCCGCGTATGATTTCCGTCGCACATCAGGTTGCATAATTGCACGGCATAAACCTTACCAAAGCTGCTGCCAAGCGTGCGGGAGCCGGAGCGGGAATGCAGCTGCAGATTGGCCATGTTCTGTCAAATGCATCATTATTATCAAAAAAAAGGTATCCGAAAAAAATCACACGGAGTGATGAATGATGATGATTGATGACCAGTGAGCTGGAGCAAGCCGATATATAAACATTGGTGATCGAACTATGTGTGCGCGCCAAGACCTGTCAGACTGCGAGTCAGCGCCTAGAACTTGTCCAGCTCGTCCTCTGCCTCTTTAAAATACTACCGTGAGAAGATTCCCGCAAATAGGGGGTTTGCCAGCTACTGCTTTTACCGTGCCGGGGAAAAAGCTTGTTGCAACGCTCGCAGATTACTTGCCATCACGCTTTCTTACTGCTTGTTCATGTCAGCTTACTTAATTATCATTCTTCCACCTTCCTTCTGCTCATCATTATCGATAAGGGAGGCAGACAAACCATGCACGTGCTTTAAACCACAGGAAGTGTTACTATCCCCCCTAAATACTTCACACATGCAAGGGTAAAAGTGTGATTTGCACAAACCTTTGTAAAGTGGGGATTCTATTTTATAAATATATTACCCAAATGAGTTTATGAGATCCGTGCAGTCCTTGTTCATTTTTGACTCTTGCATGTGTGAAATATTTAGTGGGGGGATAATACTGTGGTACTGTCCTGCACTTGAAATGGGGAGAGCCTCGCGCGCTGTTGGGAGACCTTTTAGCGGTATTGAATGTAACATATATGAAGTTACTGTATTATGATCCGTAGCCCACACGGCGCACCCGGTAAAGACAATTCTCGGGCCCCAATTGGTAATTTCTGCATTAATTGCGAAGTGCATAACAGTCGGCGGATGTAGTAGTGATCAGGGTGATGTCCTGGCAAACTGGCACGTCTGGTTGCTCTTATCAGCTCTCAGCGGTTCCAGTGTCCAACATTATGTCCATCAGTTTCCACATTCTATCGCCGATGCGCGACTCGTTTCATATGGAGTACTGCACCACAAAACTGGAGCAGAGGGCTGTGGGCTGCAAGGTTAGATTAATGGATGCGGCCGTTTCATGTGGATTGATAGTCGCCCTCCATCGCCCTCCACGTCGCCACTGCTGAAAAGCAAGAAATCCATCCACTACTGTGGTAGTGATTCGTTGCAACTCCAATTGCGATTGGACGAGCGCCTCGCTGATGATGATGGCTTCCGAGAAGATGAGCGACGCCGGCTTCCTTATGTGGTTGTTTGATCGACGACACTTCAGAATTGCGGCATGTCAATCTCGATGATCTTACGGAAGTACAGTACCGGTACAGCAAATCTGTTTGACCGCAACGTGATCGTACTGTCAAAAGTATCACGTGACTAGTTTTTTAAGCCTTCACCAATTGTGCATTTTGTGCATCTTATACTTAACTATAATTAGAATTTAGTTCCATGCCTAATACAACAATTTCAGAGTGTGGAACCAAAAGTAAATAATCAATGATCCAACTGTAAAAAATGCCTCAATTGTAGCAATTTACATAGAAATCTATCGTGGCACCTCCTATAGATGTTGTACGGTGGTACTAGATTCTATTGACTTTAGCACCTTCAGTCTTAATTTCAAGCTAGTTATGAAGGTCGGCAATTTTACCATCAGAGAAAAGAAGGTTTAAATAATATATAAATTATCAACAACCTCTGTTCTTGCATACAAATTTGTGCTTGGTAAGCTTAAGTGATCTAGCGCTGGGGGGTAACCTGAAATCGGATTTAAGTTGAGTTCTAAAACAAAAGCTCTTGAAATCTGGTGGTTTTGGTGTATTTTAAGGTGGCCAATACGTTATTCCTGGGGAAACAGGAAACTCGCTACGGAGTGGCGTCACGTGGGTGCTGTGCTGCGTAGAAGACGGCATCGTTCATCCATTCATTCCTTAAGTGCTGCCGTGTTTCGTGCTCACCTCATTACTGCTGCCGCACGTTGCTTTAATTAGAATCTTACCCCTGCATGCTTGATCAAAAGCTGCTGTACTGGAAGATGCTATAAGAGCTCGAGGCTGCTGTAGAATATTACCTTATGTGACTGTAGGTAAGGTACGTACAGTACGGTGCAACTGATGTAGCATTTTGAGACTCAGGCTCTGACGACGTAACATCCCAATTGCCTTTAATATCATTCTAGTGTGATGAATAGCATCCATAATCATGATTACGGCTTAAGAACCCCGGATCTAATGCATGTAGTAGCGTTAACGTATTGGCCCCCTTCCCCGGCCACCTAATTTCGGCTACAATCAACCACCATAACCACCATCTCCACCACCACCACCACCACCACTAATTGTATGGTTGAATAAATTTAATTATTAAAAAGCGACTACTCAAATATATCATAATCCATAGCCATTTCTTTCCAAACCACTTTAGCAAAGCCTACTTTGCCGTTTAAAGCTAGCCTCCGCTGTTTTTCTACCAATGCAATTGCATCCTTTGCCTCCCTTTCCTCCTTCTCCCTGATCATCACTTACATGGTTAAAACTCCAGCTAACCCATATGATTTTTTCATCTTTTTCATTCGAGCTTGTTGTTGTTTATTAACCAAACCTTGATTAACAATTGTAAGGGTGTTTCGGTCTGCTATAGCTGTCAGGCATGTTTGTCTGACATGTATTAATTTGTTGCGCAAAGGAGTAGGACAAACTTGTAATGCTTGAGCAATTGTAGCTGTAATATCTGGTGCAATAGGTAGGTATTCGACCTTGAATGAGCGTCTGAATAGCCATGGAAACATGGTGATACTGTATCCAAGTAAGATGATAGGCTGCGCTGCAATCATGCGCCAGCGAATCGAGTTGGAAAGGTTCGGTACGAGGACAGCTTCGAAGGAAAGCCGGAAAAAACTATGGACAAACCTAAGGAAGCCGAAAACCATTTTATCCATCCACTTACTGGTGTTTGAATTTGGGTGACTTGATCTTTAACTGAGTATTAGAATGTCGAGATAGCAAAAGATGGTCTTATTGCAAGAGAGTAATTCGGCTTGGCAAGCATTTGCTCATAGTCGCTCATCGATTTTTATATTTAAGCAGGTTAATTATTACTTCCTTATTATTTTATTTTAATAAATATAATTAGAATTTGATGTATTATGTATAAATGCTTTAAATTAAATAAAATTGCATGGTTATTCTGTATCAAACAAGATATTTTGCAAGTATAATAGTATAACTAGAAGTTTACCACGGGTTATACTAGCATGAATTAAAGAAGGGACAAGTGGATAACTCCAAGGCTGAAATTGTTATATAGGAAATTGCTTGAATAATTATACTTTAATAAAGAGTTTTNAGCTTTTGAAGCTAAAAATAAGCTGGTGAAAATATTGACATAAATAGGCAACAGAATAAGAAAATAGTATAACAGGCCCTAAGCTATCATCATTATTACTATTCTAACATGATCATATCGAATGCTGGATTTGTTCCCATGATCTCCCCATGCATCATACCATGGACCCATGCTTCCCCAACAAGCTTGTATCCTCCATCGTCCTGGACGCGCAAGACATACGGCAAGCTGACCCCCAGGAAGATGCATACCTGGTCTCCCGGTTCCATCTCCTGCGGGCCCATGCCAAGATACTCCTTCTCCCCGTGGCATGCGAACGGCCGCTTCGCATCGGACTTACGGCAGAGATGCTCGAGATAGAAATGGCTCTTCTGGACCCTCCACTGGGTCTCATCTTCACTGGACATGTTCGGAGGAGCTGGTGTGTTGCCAATGAGAGTCGCGTATCCCTGTCGCCATTGCTCGGATTTGTCTTGATAGGTGGATTGGTGGACTGGGGGGATGTGAGCGGCATTGCGATGCGCGATTGGGATTTGCCAGAGAGCCGCGGCCACCTCACTTGTCGTGAAGGATGAGAATTTCCCTGAGAGATGCTCGAGGGCGTCCAGCAATATTCTTGCGGTCTGAAAATTCCGGGGCGTCACTCGAGGCACGCTGAAATCAACGGCACTTCCAGTCTCAGAGACCGTCGCGACAATGGTTCCCATAATCGCGATTGTCCGTGCTTGGAAGTCAACTTCTTCGAAACTGGGTTGGGTACACATTGCGGACACGCCTGAGGCGCTGAAGTCTCCATCTTCGTCAAATCGAGGCTTATTCAGCGTGGGATCGGAACGTAGGGACCAGTCAGGTACCCAGGACGGCAGGGAGGATCCGTGTTCGGACGCTCGAAGGCCATGAGAGTGCGTGAGAATCCACAAGCCGTGAAGTCTGAACAATCTCCATGCCACTTCAATGGACATATCAGTGTAAGTCATGGAGTAATCGGTACGGATACCCATTAGCTTCGAGTCCTTCGCCAATCCGGTGATGGCGTAGACGCGGTCTCGAGGGTCGGTCGCGCCAAGTCTGAAGACAGAAGTGAGTATCTCCTTCAGAGGACCCCGTGACTGCTGCCTCATAGTAACAATAGTCTGCCAGAAGATTGGGAAGATTGCTGATACTTTGCTCGCAAATTGCTGGGAATGGGGCCCAAGTGGCTCATCCAGCCTTTGGTCCTCGTAAAACCGATAATATAGGAAGTAAACTACGAGGAAATGACTGTACTTCAGCTTGGCCTGTCCGCAAACAAGATACAAGTCTTTGGCGACCGCAAACTCTTGCACGATCCAGACACGATTCCAGAGTGGGCGTGCGAGGAAATCGTGCATAGGAGCATGTGGGAATACGCCTCCTTCACTATCCCTCAGCGATAATTCAGCAGCAAGACGAGATAGGACAGAGCGACCCTGACTGATGATGATGGAGAAAGATTGGAAGGCTGGCCAGCATTCACTCGATGGAAGTGAGTCTGGGTGTGGATCTTCTCTGCTGGCTGCTCCTCGCTCATGCAGTCTGGACCATCCCATATCGATGAGCTTGCTACCCTCTCTTCCAAGATTCCGGAAGAGGCTCTCGCTTCCTTCAGACGGAGGTCCAAACCAAGCTAGCACAACTCGAGCGTTTTGAAAGATCTCTCGCATCTTCATTACTTGACTACTCTTTTCCACATCGTCGGTCTGATTGATACAGAGGGCATCTGCCCATAACCACTCCACGTCATCGTCGTCCTCAAACCTCTGCAAGGCGAGCTCCAAGCTTCTGGTTATGTACCACGTCTTTCCGTTGAGTAAGATTGGCCGATTCTTGACACTGCTGCCCCATACATACGACAGCGCATGATATTTCGGTGTGCTATCGAAAGAGCAGTGGTACAGCTCGAGAGATAGGAATGCCTTCTGGGGAAAAGAGCTCCCATGTTGAGATCGAACGAAACGAAGTAGCCGAATCTGATTTTTGGACGAATCGAGGGGGCTATAGGTGAATGTTGATCGTGATAATTGGTCTGTAAGAGTATTTCTCAAGTATGTGCCGAAAATAGATGACATTTTAACAACTGAGGCTCAATCGAGCTGAAAGATGAGGATTAACATCTAATACACGCAATCTATACAGGCTTCCCTTGAAGCACGGATGACAGCCGTAACCTGGAGCACGTCTTGGAGGGTAGTGGAGTTCACAATGCTTGTTGATACCAGACTCAAGGAAAGATCTCTCCAGTTGAATCTGTCTTCCTGATAGATCAGTATTTAGGAGCCGTAAGACAACCTGACTCAATTATCCATAGTGAAAAGTTCAATGTCGCCTGACCCGTTCAGCCAAGAACGGTGGCTACAAGGGAGCCAATCAACTCGAAGTTTCACTGTATTCTTCTCACTTGCATGCCAGATGTCTATGCTTGTCTCTGCTAGATTTTCAGCTAATTTGTCTCTCCAGGCATCACCTACCCCTTCGCCAAGTTGTACACGTAATGGGCTTATCGTATTCCCTTCGCGGTTCAATGGGCATGGCAGGTTACTATTTTCGTAATCATTATGTGGGCTCCCGAGCCTCACTGGTGGCTTGTCTAAAAGGGTAACGTATACCTAGGCCAAAAAGACCGTTATGTCTGTTCCGGCCCATTCGTAAATGTACTTATCAATATAAATATTCTTTAATAGCCTTCTCTTCACCTGTCTTCTCTCTTACTACATCATCGGACTAGAGTTCTCCGTCTCTTCGGCAGAACCATTGTAGCGGTAGAGTGAAACCGAGCTCTTACGAAATAGAATAAAATATACATTACTGGGAAGTTCTATAAAGCACGGACAACTGAAAAGCAGCAGTACGGGGCAGACAACATGGAAAGACTACAAGAGAGAAGGATTTCGTTTCACACATTTTGGTAGGATTCAGGCCCCTTTAAATTAAACGATCGTATCAGAATTCAGCACACTAGTCCTATTAAGGCGAAAGCTCTCTCCGAATCCCAATTCACCACCTCTGTTGAGTTCCTTCCAATTAAACACTGCAACCTGACATTCAAGTACTGTCCTAAAAGTGTTGGCTCATCTTGTCTACCCTTCGAGCATGCCGCTTGGGAAGCGTTTTCATTTTACTAGAAGGAAAAATGTGGTTTCGTCAGACATTGTTGCTGACGAGACTCTGGCATTGGCTGACCTGGACGACAAGTTTGGCATGAAGATTTTGGTCGATAAATCAGGTGATCTAGCTAATCAGAGTAATATTATTACAATTTATAATCCTAACGGTTATTATTATAATATATAATTTGTAATAACAAGTTCTGAAGTTAAAATAACTAGTTTAAGGATTTTCTTTTTACATATATATTAAACTTTAAGATTTTATTATATAATTATAATTTAGTTGTTCAATTTAACAAAAGTCTTTTTNAGAATTGAAGAATTTGCAAATTAACTTTTAGAAAACTTATAATCTTAAAGACAAAGTTGATTTGGAAAAGAAAGATTAATAGTTTTTNATATGCTATAACTGTCGGTTCACCTGTAGCACGAAGTACAGTACGCAATTATACGTAATATACTCGTTGTGCTATTCCATGGTTGTTGTACGATTAAGGGTGGGAGGGCGAAGCTGTAGGAGCTTTGCTCGTTCCTACTACCTAATCTGGACTAACTTACAGTGGCACATGAATATCACATGTACATAACCACTATTCTACCAACACTGGAGCTACTCTAAAAATGGCCGTACACTATAGCTCCCAAAACGCTCAAATCCGTAGAGTTTTCCTAATCGCATGCTAATTGCCTAATTGGGAATAGCTCCAAATCCCTCCTCTGTAAGATCTTCCATTCTACTACTTACACCGTCATGTTCTACCCATTCTACCACTTCCAATTACACTTTATTGGTATCCAACAGTTGTTTCAAAGCATTTGATAGCTTTCTTTTGGTTATGGAATCAGCTGGATTTGTAATTCCTTCAATCCATCGTACTTCAACGATCTAGCGTTGTTTGTATACCTAGCAGAGGCATATCATGTCAATTATAAGCTACTTTTCTTATGTGGTTCCCAACTTGACAAGGCAATCGTATAATAACCTTAAATCCGTATATATAACTAGTAAGAGGTCAATTTCAAGGATTCCTTCGATAATTAACTTGATTACAGCTCTCATATCAAATCCATAAGCTATTCTGTATAGTTCTAAGGCTAAAATACTATGTATAACCCTTTTGCACTTAATCAACATCTAGTATAATGTATTCACGTTTCCCTTACAGTCTACAAGTGCTATGATGTAGTTAATTTGTAATGATAAGTCTTTGTTATTCATAAATAAAGTATTTGTAAAGACTAATAACTATAACATTTCCTTTTTGAGTTTAACAAATTGTATTCTCTTGATAGCATTTTGGATTTGCCATTATAAGCGTTTATTCAGCAATTTCATGTCTTCTTGGCTAAGATTAATAGCTTAAGCAGTTATTGATAGGTTGTATAACACTTCTGGTTAACAAACTAAAGTTATATATACTCCCTGAATGTATTATACAATGTATTATTCCTTAATAATAAGGTTCTAACATACAATTTCTTATAAGCTTGTTGTAATAACTGATTTCCTAGTTATAAGCTGTAGATTAGTATATTAACACTCTTGAGTAAGTGAAATTCCAATATTGTTCAATTGTATAATACTCTTATTGAACTTGATTCCCTTGTTAATAATCAACGTTTTATGTTCTTTTGTTAGAAAATTAGCCTTTTTCAGTTGTTTTTATTCAAGTTTAACAAATTAAACATCTTCAACAAACAAAGTATCATCAGTTTAAAGCCTTACAACACTAAAAGGTTTAGTATTATACAACAAATAAAAGTTATATGTTGACAGTTTTATAACAAGCACCTTAACATGGTAAGAGTAATAAGTTTAGAATTAGTAGTTTTCAACTTCAAGGACTTTGTAAAATAGCTTTATAACTTGTAGAATTAAGCTTTCACAAAGACTAAGTTACTTTGTAAGTTTTAGAAGTAATTATATGTAGAAATCTTGATTTAGTAAGGTAGTAGATTATATATACACTTGTGAAATGTCTTATAAGTATAAGCTTGTACTTTTATACTTTATAACAACAATACAAAGAATAATATATTAGTTAACATATTAAATAGTAAGTAATTAAGTTAAAATAAGCTTTTTCTCATTATCCTTATAAGCTTATACTACAAAGTATAACTTTTTAAAAGCTTTTTCAATTCTTTTGTTTTTGATTTTGTTTACAAACCTGATATTAAATATATATATATTATTAAGTACATTTTAAAGGTTTATAATCTTGAAAATACCCTTTTTAAATAATCTTAATATTTCAGTTTAATATAAAGTTGTAAATTAAGGTTTTAATTCTTTGTCTTATAAGAAAGTAATGATTTCAAGGTATTTACAAAGTTTTTTTACATCTTTGTTTTATAAGTGATATTAGTAATAAAGTGATAATTATAGTCGATTTGTTAAGCTCCTCTTAGTACTCTTTGTTATAAGTTTTACTGTAATACATTAATTGGTGTAAGCCTAAGGCTTAGTACAGATATATTGTACAAGAGAACTTAACAATTAAGCAGTCATGTGACAAGGACCTAGGACTTAGGAAGTCTAAGGTCTGTTAGCATAAGACCTGAGGACTTAAGGGTCCAAGGGTCCAGTTGTATTTCATTATCTATATAAGTACACTGTAAGAATATAAGAGTAGTCTCCTTGTGTTCAACCTAAATACATTACTAAATCCTACCTTTGACTTAGTTGATTGTTTGTATGCTATATGTTTCCATTGTCCTTGAATATCTACCTTACCTTTGTTATCCAGTAACCTGGATAGTGTAGTTTTATAACATTTTGAACATCACTTATCTTGATGAATCAGGATTTGGAAACAGGCATACTAGTAAATAATAATAATAAACAATAACCTGAAGAAGGTTTTGAAGAAGGCTTTGAAGAAGAATTTGAAAAGAGATTTGAAGAAGTATCTGAAGAAAGTTCAGAGGATAATTTTAAGGAAGACTAAGGTAAGAACCAGACTATTAAGGAAATTAACATCCAGGAAAGAGTATTAGAGGAAGTTGTTATACTACTAAAGCAACTTACTAAGTTAACAAAAGGATTAATTGTAAGAGAATCATCAAGAGTTATAAGNAAAAAAACTAACACTTCTATTACTTAAACCTAATTTAAACCCAGTTTTAGTACTAAGAACTCCAAGTCCAAACCTTGATTCAGACTCTGAACCAGAGGATAACACTGAATAAGTTTTAATGATAATACTTAAAGAGGTCAAAATCATTAGACTAAACTTGTTCTATGAGAACAAGAAGAAGTTAAAGGCATATCTTACTTAGACAAGAACTTATTTAATGTTGAATGACTACTTATTACTTAGAGACATGTATAAAGTCTTATGAGCATTAACATACTTAAGAGGAGTAGCCAAAACTTGGTTTTAACCCTTTAAGGACAAATAGTTCATAATGAACAGAGGAACAATGAACTAAGAGGTAATCAACATCATTATAAGTTAGACTAATTATACTAGAGAACTTAAATGATTATATAGAGATGTTAATGAGAAAAGGAATGCTAAGAGATAACTAGCTTACTTTAAACAAATTAAAAGCCTTAGTGAATATACAATGCTTTATCATTAGTACACAATATCAGTTAACTAAGGAGAAAAAGCTTATATATACCAGTATAAGACTGGATTAAAGGACTTTATCAAAGAAGAATTGTACTAACAACTTATAATTATTACATTTGATACTCTTGTTGACTTGTCTATCAAGATTAAGAATGAACAATATAAGATGATCTTGGATAAGAAGGGAGGATCTTACTTTAACAGAAGAAAGACTAATAAGAAAAAGGATCATGGTAACCTTATGGAATTAGATATTATGAAGAGAGGAAAGACCTTCAAAGGAAAAAGAAAGAAGTATTATAAAGGAAAAAACAAGAAGGAGAATTCTTTTAGAATCTTCTTTAAAGAACTTGACAAAAGGAGAAAGAGTAAGTTATGTTTTAAGTATAAACTTCTTGGACATATAGTAAATACTTATAAAAAGGACAATAAGTTAAGTATAATAGTTAAAGTTAGAGTTATACAAATCCTAAGAATTATAAACATCTTGTTAGAATCATCAAAAAAGAAAAGCTTGAATAAGGAAGAAAACTCCTTAGAAGAAGAAAAAGNAAGATCATCAAGACTTAGTAATTATATTATATATTGTTGTTGAAACTGATATAGACAAAATGACAATGACAAGAATCCTTGAAACAAATTCTGTATTTATAAAAAGAACTTGACATGTAAGACACCTTTAAGATAATAACCAAAATAAAGGTTAAGGTAAATGGAGATTGATTTTAAGAGTTAATAGAATTTGGATAATTGTATTATTAAACTTCAAGGTTATACTAACAAAATAATATCTTGTTTTTAAAGAATTATTAATCTTGAAATATTATCTTATGATAAGTATAAGAGGATTAAGAGGATAAGAGATCCTGGACAGAAGCTAGCTTTTCAGAATTGTGTGGTAAGAAGAAGTAATTGTTAAGGTATGTGAACTTAATCTTAAAGATCTTGTACTAACTTACAAGACTAACTTCTAGAGTATCATCATNAAAAAAAAGAATATACAAGTTCTTCTTACTAGTAGAAAGAACTTAGATTTAAGATGATTTCGATTAAATACTTGAGGATGCTTAAATGGTAATAAAAGAAAGATTAAGCTATGTCTTATAAGGATAATACAACTTATAACAAGAAGGATTTCCTATGATAACTTTTTAACAAGATTAAATAAAAGCTAAAACTCAATACAGAGAAATCTAAGGTTTAAGAAAGTTAGTAGAACAACTGCTTAAAGCTAAACAATATTATACTTAACAAGAACAAAGGAAGTTAGTGGAGATTGTGGTTAAACCAGTCAACTAAGACATAAAAGTACTACTTACAGTTAATAAACTAGAGGAAGATTTACTATCATTAAAACTATCCATAGTATTATTTAAGGAAGATAAGTTAATATAAAGAATCAATCAACAGTTTAACCAAGAAGTAGTAATACACCTTTTGAATTCAGAAGGAAGAGTTCTTGAGGCAAATAATGTCTTTATTACTGAAATAAGAGAATACCTTAGAAACGAAATAGCAGAATAAGTACAAGATATACATATATTCATAGCTGATGGAAGCCTTGACAAACCTAGGCTGAGAAATCTTAGTAAAAGGCAAGTAATACTATTCGAAGAATTAGAAGAAAATATTAAAGACTTAAAAATCAAAGATAATATATCAGTTAATAGTATTAGAAATGTTAACCTTTATTTTATGAATAGTAGGAGTTCACTTTACATTGATATAAAATTGTGTAGAAAGTTAATAAAGACTTTGATCAATTCAGAAGTTAAAAGGAACTTCATCAATGAACAAGTTGTAAAATGACTTGGACTTAGTATAAAAGTCAAGAATAACAACTATCTAATATCATTAACAAACAGTATCAAGGTTCAAAAGTGTGTTGATGTTCAAACTCAAAACCTGGATATAAGGTATAGTNAAAAACTACTAAAAGAGGATATCTTTTGATATTATAAGGTTAAGAACATATCAAGTTATATTAAGAATTAAATGGATAAAGAAGTATAATTTAATAATTGATTAGAGAATAAGTATGATTACCTTCTTAGAAAAAACATTAAAACAACAAAACTAAATGATAAACTAAATTAAGTAAAGATAAGATTATACAAGATTAAAGAAGTTTATAAATCTTTAACATATAAATTGAAGTTATTAGTAATAGTTAAGATATATCTTGTTTTTTATATTTTNACTTCTTGAATTAATACTTAAGAATACTTAAATGCTAATATTAGAAAAAGTTGATTTAGAAAGAGAATATAAAGTTAAGAAAATCATTAACTATAAAATATATTATAAGAAATTATAATACTTGGTTAAATAAATAAAGTATCCAGAAAGTAAGAATGGATAAGAACTTATTTCTAATCTCATAAGTTATAAAGAGTTATTAAAAGGATATCATTGAACTTATTTTAAAACAGATTTCTAAACAATAAAATTATAAAGTCAGAAAAGAAGAAGTTAACAATAGAAGAAGAAGCTTTACTTATATAAATAAAATATAACTCTTTAGATAATTTCTCTTACTTCTCTTTCTCTTTTATAATGTTAAGTTTGTTTAAATACTTTAAGTTATAATAGGTTATCTTATTCTTCTGTTATTAAAGAAGAGTTTACTATTTTCATAAACAAAGGATTTTGGTTATAACTTCTTCTTCTTTTACTTGTAATCTGTTTATAGATTTTTTTTAAAGATTCTTAATCCTAAGAACATAAAACATTCTTATCTTAAAAATCAGAGGTTATGTTATAAGAACATTTCATATATATATATTCAGAATATTAAGAAGACTTTAAAANGGTTTATAATGTACTTTTGATTCTTCTTAAAACAATAAGAACAAGAATTTATATTATTATTAATGTCTTTAATAGTCAAGACAAGATTGACTCTCTTTCTTTTCTTTCTTTTAAGATTAGATAAAAGGAAAGGATAAGGATACTTAAAGGGTATATTAAAGGAAAGGAAAGGATTGATAAAGAAATAAAATAATTTATAATAACAAGTTAAGTATCAAGATAACATTAGTATAAAAANGAGGATAATATTATAAGTTTTACCTAACAAGTTAATTAGTATAAGTTTAAAGCTTAGTATATAGAAGATGTACATAAAGAATCTAATAATCAAAGGTTATATAACAAAGTTTTAAAGTCTTTAAAAGACTTTNAAAGAACTTTAAGTACTTTAAAGGATTCAACTCTATTTTATTATTTATATAAGTATACTATAAGAACATAAGAGTAAACTCTTTATGTTTAACTTAAATACATTATTAGATCTTACCTTTAACCTAGTTACTTGCTTATGTATTATATGTTTTTATTGTCCTTGAACATTTACTTTACCCTTAGCTATTCAATAACTTGGATAATGTAGTTTTATAACATTTTTAACTAACATAAAATTATAATGTTTATACAAACACTTCAAATACTTATTTATAATATAATTACAATGTATTCTAGACTATATTAATTATAATATTAATAAAGAAACATTAGAATATCTCTTTAAGTATTATAATTAATGTTAATACTATGTTAAATTACTAAGAAGATTTAGGTTTAACTTATAAGATAATATTAACTTTAATTATTTTATTATTATTAATATCTTCTACATAAATAGTAAACTTATTTTATATATTGTTAACAAAGGAATATATTACCAAGTTAATAGATAATTTTAAAACATAATTACAAAGTACATATAAAATGCTTTACAAGCTTATTAGATTAACACTTACTTAAGACCTTTAAATTGAATTATAATTAATATAAGAAAGAACTTTGTAAATAAGAAATTCTAACAAAGTATTATAATTATAAGAATGACTTTTAAAGTTGTCTTAATAAAAGTTCATAATTCAATTAGTCAAGTTGAATAATATTATATACTTATATAATATACTTATTAAATATTTATAATTGAAATTTATAATCTTAACAAGGATATAACCTTATAAATAGCATTTAAAGCTATTAACAATTCAACGAAACTTAATGGACTTATTCTTATACTCTTTGTTTATAATACTTACTTATATATATCAAAGTATAACATTTTAACTTTAATAGTTACACAAAGAGTTATAATAATCAAGAAAGCAATAGAAGAAATCACCAAAATCAAGGCAAAATAATTAGTTCAGAATATGCTTAATACTTATAATAATTTTAATGTTAATGATGTTCATAACTTATTATTAAATTCAAACATACTTATCTAGAAAGCAAGAAATACAGGTTAAAACAGTAAATAAGACAAGTTATACAAGCTTATTAATACAAATAGAGAAATATGTATATTAACATTATTATACAAGAATATACTATTCAGGTCAACAAGTATAAAACTATATCTTATACTTATAAAGAGAATTAATGAAATTGAACTACTAAAGTTAAAGCCAAGAATTATAATTGTTGAAGAGTACTAAGAAGAGTTTAACAAGTCGACTATAACTGTTGTTCTACTACTAGTACTACTCATAAAGTAAAGATATAGAAGACCTTACAAATACTTTGAAGTTATTATCTTCTTATAAGACAAAGAACTTGAACAACCTTAATTTACAGCCTTATGTCAAGCTAAAATATTAAGACTACTTAAAAAGGGCATTTTCAAGATTGTAAACCTTTAAAGTGTACTTAACAATATATACATATTCAACATTAAGTTTATAAATGAAATCAAGAACAAAGGAATTGAAAAAGCTTTTAAAAAGTTATACTTTGTAGTACAAGCTTACAAAGACAATAAGAAGAAACTTATTTTGACTTAATCATTTATTATTCAACATGTTAACTAACATATTATTCTTTATATTACTACTATAAAGCACAAAGACATAAGTTTATACTTATAAGACATTTCATAAACATACATATAGTTTACCACCTTGTTAAATTAAGATTTCTATGTACAATCACCTTTAAAGTTTACAAAACAACTCAGTTTCCACGAAGGTTCAATTCTACAAGTTGTAAAGTTACTTTACAAAGTCCTTAAAGCTAGAAACTACTGGTTTTAGACTTATTATTCTTATTATGTTAAAGTACTTATTATGAAATTGTCAACATATAACCCTTGCTTGTTGTATAACATTAAACCTTTCAATATTATAAGGCTTCAAACTAACAATACCTTGTTCATCAAAGACACTTAATTTACTGAACTTGAGTAAGAATAATTGAACAAGGCTAATTTCCTAACAAAAGAACATAAAACATTGATTACCAGTAAGAGAATCAAGTTCAATAAGAGTATTATACAATTGAACAATACTAGAATTTTACTTACTTAAGAGTGTTAATATGTTAATCTACAACTTATAACCAGGAAATCAACTATTATAACAAGCTTATAGGAAATTATACACTAAAACCTTATTACCAAGGAGTAATATATTATACAACATACTCAAGGAGTATATATAACTTTAGTTTGCCAACCAAAGGCATCTTACAACCTATTAATAACTACTTAAGCTATTAACCTTAATAAAGAAGACATAAAAGTACTTAATAAACAGTTATAATAACAACTTTAAAGTATTATTAAGGGAATTTACTTTATTAAGCTTAATAAAGAGGAATTACAATTACTAGTCTTTATAAATACTTTATTTATGAACAACATAGACTTATTTTCTTAAATTAACTATATTATAATACTTATAGACTGTAAAGGAAACATAAACATATTATATTAGTCGTTGATCAAATGTAAAAGAATAACACAAAGTATGTTAATATTAGAATTGTACAGAATAGCCTATGAATTTAATATAAAAGTTATAATCAAGTAACTATCAAAAGAATCCTTAGAATTATATTCTCACTTGTCTTATATACAAATTCAAGGTTATTATATAATTACCTTGTCAAGCTAAGAATTATACAGGAGAAATGTCTTATAATCAATGTAATATGCCTTCAACAAGTGTATAAACAACATCAGATCATTAAAGTGCAATAGATTCAGAGAATAACAAATCTAGCTGATTCTATAACCAAGGCAAAGCCATCTAACGCTCTAAAACAGTTGTTAGATATAAACAAGATACACTTGGAGATAGTGGAATAGGTAGAACAAGATGTCATGGATAATGAAGAAGGAGATATTACAAAAGAAGAATTTCAGGCTATTCCCAAATAGGAAATTAGCATGCAATTAGGAAACCTCATCAGATTCAAGCGTTTTAGAACTATGTACAATGCTTACCCATCTTTAAAGTAACTTCAATGTTAGTAGATTATTCGTCTATAGTCATGTGCTGAGCACGTACAGTGTAAACTAGTCTAGATTAGGCAATAAGAGCTTACAGAGCTGTTACAACTCCATAACACTCCCATTCCCCCTGAAAAACAACAAACCACCATAAAAGCATAAATAGTATATTACATAGAGTTATATACTGTACCACGTACTACAAGTAGAACCGACAATACTAAAATTAATTAAAAAAAACCAAATTAATTAAAATATACTAAAAAAAATTAACTTTCATAAAATTTATATATTATACATAATTCTATACAAGTTATACAAATTATACATAACTTATATATAATTTTATTATAAAAAAATTAAAAGTTTANTTAAATAAAACCTTTTGTTATAATATCCTAGTTGCCACCTCAAGCACCATGTCTCATGACTTCTTTCTTTCTAGTAACTAGCTTCACTTGTACATACGTAACTACACCACAACACCATAATATATTTGAGTAACCCCGATTACACACCATTTTACTATGCCTAATTCAACACCTTTAATAATTCTTTAATTTCTTTTAAATATAATTTACAAGAAAATATTATTAAAAATGGTTTTTTTTCTTTAACTTTTGATATTTGGACTTCAAAAAGTCAAATATCTTATATTGGAATAATTTAAATTTATATTGATTTTAACTTTCAATTAAATTATAAACTTATAGGTTTTGATGAATTCTTGCCTCCTTGAGCCCATATGTCAACTGCTTCTAGCTTGTATCTCTTCTCTTTTAAACTATCTCTCTCTCTGTGCGGATTCTCATAGGTTAATAATGTTAACAGGCTAGCTTGAAGGCCTTTCTTCAAGTGTTCAGCATCTTATCCTCAACAACTAAAGTAGCACCTCCTGTTTATAACACAAGGTGGTTAATGTAAGGTTAGATAGTTCAGAAGTGATGAGTTTTAAGATAAGTCTCCTTGCTAAGGGTCTACATCAAACTGACCTATGGCTATTGCAAATTGTATTATTGCTCGTACTGCTTTCATATTCAAGGTCCAATTTTTGCCATCTGTTGATGACTTTCCTCTAAGGTAAAAAGAGATATTGCTTTTATGGACATCAGTGTATTAAAGCATTTCTGTCTGGTGTGATATCCATTTACTGTATCGGAAAAGGAAGTGTTCTACTGTTTCTCTTGCCTGTCCACATACACACTCGTCTAATAGTGCTACTTCGATCTGATAAAGGTATATGTTCAATCTTGCTATGCTTGTTCTAAGTTGAGCAAGTATGCTAACTTCTTTTCGTGACAATTGGTCATATAACAATTGTGTATGTTTGCCTGGTAATGCTGTATTAACTCTTTTGGAATGTTTTCCAATCTTTTCTGGTAAGCTTTTGGTCGTGCCTCGCTTGGATTGTGCAATGCCAAGGGCAGTTGATCGCATGCATGGGAACTGTTTCCGTGGAATAGCGCCTCGTGAGGTTGCTGCCTTCGCTTTTTGCTTAGCTAGATCCAGAAGCTTATTCTCTTCACTTGAACGCATGTACAGCTACGAGCGAAATCGGTGTCCAGCTCCTCAAACACATACAAACAATACATGTATATGCGCACGGACCAGATAAATTTACAGTATTACATGGATGGGACCCACCCAATGGAACGGCATCCGTGAGCACAGTCCAGTTGAGGGATCTGTCTGGTTGGCTGGTGAATACCAGGACCAAAAATTGGAGGCGCTCGAATCGGGCAGCAAGGGGGAATAGAAGTTGGCAGCGGCCCAGTCGTGATGCTACTTTGTATGGCGATGTTATTAAGAGCGTTTCCTCTACGTTCGGATCAACATCAGTATAGGACGTTCGGTCTGGGTGTGTTACAGCCAGCTAGTGATTCTTGTTACTATACCGCCGCTTTCCTGAGGCATTTGAAATAATCGATCAAGGGCAGCCTTAACACATCCTGTTCCACAATCTTGGGGCCCACTACTAGTCGCTAGCTTCCGCAATGGAAGGTCTTGGGGTAGCTGCAAATGTTATCGCGGTCGTCGAATTGTCCGCCAAAATTGCCTCAGCTTGCATGCAGTACTCTCTTGCGGTCAAGCACGCTAAAGCCGACATCGAACGACTTAAGCAAGAAGTTGATAGCCTTGCCGAAGTAGTTCGGGGAGTTGAGACACTGCTCCAAGGGCCAAGCAAGATACAGCTCACAGCTTCACGGAAACTGCAAGATGCACTTCAAGGTTGTTTTTTACAGCTGAGACAACTGGGCACAAAGCTGGAATTTGGGAGAGCACAGAAGACGATGAGCCGTCTCGGATTCCGAGCTCTAAAGTGGCCATTTGAGAGGAAAGGAATCGATAACGTTATTAACGACCTCGAAAGATGTAAGCAGACAATTTCGCTGGCTCTACTAGTTGACCAAACGTAAGTTCTGTCAATAAATCTTTTTTATCCTATAACATTCGAATACCAATAATTCTATTCTGGTAGTACGCTTATTTTTGGAGTACACCAGAAGATTGACTTAGCCAAACTACCGACTGCTAAAGGCGCAGAATTCAACTCACACTCAGATGAACACAATCCAAGATGCCTTCCGAATACGAGAGTTGATTTACTTTGTGAAATCGAGAACTGGGTAGAAGACGTGCAAGGCAAATGTATATTCTGGTTAAATGGCATGGCCGGTACAGGAAAGTCAACGATCTCCAGAACAGTCGCACAATCTTTCTCAGATAAATGCCAGCTTGGTGGTAGCTTCTTCTTCAAGAGGGGCGAAGGTGATCGTGGGAATGCGGCTAGGTTCTTTACCACTATCGCTGCTCAGTTGGTAACCAAAGTGCCTAGTCTGAGCCCATTTATCGGGAACGCAATCGATGACGACCCTGCTATTTCCGAAAAGGCTTTAAGAGAGCAATTTGAGAAACTTATTTGGCAGCCTTTGTCTAAGCTGCAAGATAGTTCTCTACTGCCTTCAAAACTTGTCATTGTGGTCGACGCGTTGGACGAATGCGAGCGAGAAGAGGATATAAAGACCATTCTTCTTCTTTTATCGCAGTTCCGAGATATGACATCGATATGCCTACGGATCTTCGTAACTAGCAGGCCAGAGCTGCCAATCCGCATTGGCTTCAAGAAAATGGATGGAAGCACATACCAGGATCTAGTTCTTCACGAAATATTTCCAGCAACAATTGAGCATGATATATCTCTATACCTGCAGCATGAGTTCACAGAAATACGACTTGACCGGTCGCTGCCTAAAGATTGGCCTAGCCAAGAGAATATTCAAGCTTTGGTTCAGATGGCGGTTCCGCTTTTCATCTTTGCGACAACCGTATGTCGCTTTGTTAGAGACCCAAGATGGAACCCAAAAGAGCGTCTGGTTCATATTTTAGAATACCAAACAGCAAGTCAGGCTTCAAAACTAGATAGAACGTACCTCCCAATTTTGGACCAGCTGCTGATTGGACAAGACGAATCAGAGAAAAAGAAACTAGTCAAGGAATTCCAAGAGGTGGTTGGGGTAATTGTCGTCCTTGCCAGTCCACTCTCTATCATTTCATTAGCAAGCCTCCTTTGTATTCCAAAGGATGATATTGCTTTCAGGCTAGACTTACTGCACTCTGTTCTTAGTATTCCTATTGACCAAGCATACCCTATAAGATTGCTACACCTTTCTTTCCGGGACTTCCTTCTTGACCCCCTGAGACGTGGAAAAGGCCCAATCTGGGTAGATGAGACAAAGACACATAACACAATAGCTACCAAATGCCTTCGACTATTGTGTAACCGTCTTAAGAAAGATATTTGCAATGTGCAGAAACCTGGAATATGCCGAAGTGAGATTAGTGATCAAGTTATCAACGCTCACCTGCCAGCAGAAGTGCAGTATGCTTGTCGCTACTGGACCTATCATTTAGAGAAGGGTAAAGATGGTCCTATCGATAAAGACTTGGTATATACTTTTCTTCAAGAGCATATAATACATTGGTTTGAAGCAATGAGTCTTCTAGGGGATGCTTCTGAAAGCATCACGATGATTACAACTCTGCAGTCCATTTTAGATGTAAGCCTTCATAACATACAAGAGAATCTCAGCTAATCTATATTTAGGAAGATAAAAGCCCAGACTTATATACATTCACAAATGATGCAAAGCGGTTTGCCTTATTTAACCGATCTGTGATTGAACAAAATCCTCTTCAAGTATACTGTTCCGCACTTGTCTTTGCCCCAGAAAAAAGTCTTATTCGGAATCAATTCGAGAAAGATATTCCAGCTTGGATAAAAATAAAACCAAAAATGCAAGCAAATTGGAGTGCGACATTACAGACGCTTGAAGGTCACTCGGATCGGGTCTGGTCTGTAGCCTTCTCGCCAGACGGTAAACAGATTATCTCGGGCTCTGCGGATAACACAGTCCGGCTTTGGGATGCTACTACAGGAGCAGTACTACAAACGCTCGAAGGCCACTCGGATTSGGTCTGGTCTGTAACCTTCTCGCCAGACAGCAAAGCAGTGAATACTCTACTTGTGTCAAAGGATTGGATAACAGATGGTAACTCAAATATTGTCTGGCTACCTCCTGAATACCGATCACCAACTTGTATAACTGTTTCGAAACAAAATCTTGCTTTAGGATACTCATCAGGGAAAGTTTTTATTCTTGGATGCAAAGATCAAAGTTTATATAATATAAGCTAGTCTAGTAATTATCATCGACTTTATAATATCTTTTTCTTTTTNATCTCTATTTCATAAAGGGTTTAAGGGGAGCATATGCCTTTATAGTAGCTGATAATTGCCACTCAGTTTCTAGAATCTTCTGGAATCATACACTTTCCATGTACGTAAGGGGGTGCAAGAAATGAATGGGCCACCCCATGTAAGGCTATAAGCCAATCATCTGCACAATTTAGCCAGATTTTAAAGCTGCTTTAACACTACCAAGCGATCACACCAGTTTGAATTCCTCATGTCATACAATATTTCCACGATATTACCAAAACAGCGTGAGAAAATCTCCTGATTTGGCCCAAAAGTGCTCGCTTGCATGGGGTGGCCCAGTCATTTCTTGCACCCCCTTACGTACAAGTTTTCTGTAAGTGCAAGTTATTTGCTAGTACAAATTTTCTGTGAGTACAAGTTTTCTATTAGTACAAGCTATTTGGTTGTACAAGCTCTGAGCTCGTACAAACTTGTGCAATTGTACAATCATAAACCTTCATGAGATTATGATTTTTTCGTCTAATATTATCTTAGGTTATCTTAATAACATGTTAATAATTCCGAAAGTCTTATTAGTCAAGTGTAAACTGATTCTATAGTTGACAGTTAAAATACATTTTACAGAGTATTAAAAANGAAAATTAATTTGTAATGAGTAATGATATGGTGTTAACATCAATTTATCGATACTGTGTTAAGAAAGTTATAGTCTTATTAATTAAGAATATATTGATCTTCTGGCAAGTACTTGAAAATATGCTTTTACAAGATAACAAAAGCGAAATGGCTGTAATAAAGAAGGTGACACAACACTAACGTTAAGCCAATTTATCATTAATATGTACAATTAACAAGATGTAAACCAAAACTAACTTAAGGCTATGATACTATTCCTTGAATGCAGGTAAATCCTTTTAATGTCGAAGGCGAATTTTGTAGACTTTAACGACATGATTTTTGAAATGACCTTTGTTTTTGAGAGTTATCTTATAAGTTATACACATAGGATGTACGCAAATAACTAGTACGTTTGCTGGTATACAGTCTAAGTGATGAACCTTCTGAATATGAATCATCATGTGTGACATGCAAGAAAATTTACACGTTTGTTATTTATAACTTAACTGTGTATTACCAAGACAAAGGATACATTAAGTCTTTTTGTAAACAAGTAGAAACTGTTTATATTGTGACTAAGATGTAAAACAAGGAGACTTTTGTTTAATTGGATTTTCATATACGGTTAGGAAGTATTATAATTGACGAATTTGGTATTTTTAACAAAAAGCAAGTGTAATAAGGAGAATAATTGCAGTTACTTTTCAAGTAATTATTTGCTGTAAAGTCAAGTATAATGAGAAATCATAAAGTATCTTCCTTAGTTGAGTTCACTTTATAAGCTGATGTTAGATTTTAAGTCTTTAGTCTTGTTATAAGACTTTTTACAACACGGTCATGTAAGGTAGGTCTGGTCACTTTCGTTAGATTTATGTAAAAGTAAGCTGTCTGTAGTTATAGTAAACAAGTATATATATTAGAGTTATAACTTAAGTTGAACACGAGGTTTTTAACTAAAGCTTAAAGAATATGTTCTTATATAGACAAATATTGTTCTATCAATATGTAGGCGTTTTACCTGGTCTAACAAATCTAACACTTAGACTTGTAGACCTTGTAGACTTGTATTAGTCACGTGACTTAATCCTTCGTTGATCATCGATCTCTTATAAGCTGCTATTTTAGCACTTATCAGGTTGTGACGGTAAGATCCGTAACAAGTCTAGTTCTTCGATTAGCTTTTCGATTATTAATAAGTAAAGTTGTATTCTCATTATCTTGTTATATGTACAACATTTATAATCTTAGTTGTAAACATTATATACTGTTTCTTTTATATTTTTCTTCTTGCTTTTTAATTAGTTTTAAAGCTTATTGTACTCTTATATCTTTTTCTTTAGTATATGTCTGATGAAATTATATTTTGTTTTAAGTTGTTTATAATTTATATTAACTTATTGTTAGAGGATGGTGATATTATAATCTTTACTCATAACTTAATCTATTAAGCTTAAAAGCACTTTAGAACGGTTGACAAGACAATGTTGAACACTTATATGAGTAAACATTTATGTTAACTTATTTTTGGTAATCTCATCGTTCAAATAAGCATCTTGTATATTAAGTTGAACATGTTCATTTATATATACTCTATTAAATGTTCTTATAAGAGGTTGTTGATGTACAACTTGATTATGTACTATAACTTTGCTTGTATTTGTAAATTGTCTTTTAATTTACCAGAAAATACATTAGAAAGGGTAAAAACTTATTATTAATTACATTAAGCATACCTTAGTAGAAGTAATATATAGTTAAGATGTTTATCAAATTTATAATTCTTCTAATTTATTTAAGATAGAAGTTAAACTTAGAATAGGAGAAAAGCTTTGTTTCTGACTTGATTGTAACGTACCTCGTATACCCGTCAATAGGGTATCCGTGTATCTTCCGTATGATGATACCGTATCGTTCGCTCAGGGGTTCTACACGAATGTAAAGTCACAAGCACTGGTTGAGTTGTTACTAGAAGATCTTTCTGTAAGATATTCTATTTGAGTTGAGCACGAAGCTCCATCTAACTAAGAAAACTATCTACTTATATAGACCTTCGTACTTCCTGGACCCGGGAGCCTCCCAGGCTCTAGATCCCCTGGACCCCAGGGTTCCCCTAGGTCCATCACGTGATCCCGACTCCTTTCTATTTTAGAGGTTCTCTGTGTAACCAGTGTTATTGAGCCTCAGGCCTCCAAATAGAGGGGTCGTGACATTGATCTATAGTTTATTCTCTTTTACAGATTGTTAAAAGACAGAGTGTCTAAGTTATACTGGTTTTTAATGTACTAGTATAACTGGTCAACTTATATATTACAAGTCTATCTTGAAAAATTTGTTAAGCTCATTCTAATCATCAGCTAGGATTATATATGGAGTATGCTTTTCGTGTTTGTTTTTCGCGAATTTTAGCCCGCGCACGCACTTTCAGTGCTCGTCTTATATAAACTCAATGCATAAGATTAAACAAATAAACTTAAAACTTAAAATTAAAGGGTTTTTCAAATATATTGTAAGTGTATTATTGGGTTGTAAGGTTGATTACGTGCGGTAGCGATATGGGGTTTATAGGTGAGCGCGCTGTATGGCCATAGAGCGTAGCTGAAAGCAGCTAACCAACCAACCAATCAAATGACACGGTGCGGTAGAATAGGAAGGAGGCCTGTATTGCAGCTACTACAGTTACTACTGTATATATGAGGCCACATGATATGGGAACAAGATATCCCTATATATAGTCTTATATAAGACGTTAAAAGCCGTAACAAATATAAATTCATCGCCAAGAAATCGTGAATAACAAATTTAATAGTTTAAGTAGTTTCTCAATGTAATTTTAAAATTATAATGTAGTCAAAAAACAATTAAATTCGATTTGTTATATATTAAGAACTTCAGAATTATCTAATTAAGTGAAACTAATAAATATAGAGACATTGAGTTTCTATGAGATGCGTATTAAAAGTGCATGTACGGGCTAGAATTCGTGAAAAACAGGCACGAAAAGCATACAGTACTGTAGAATCTCAGTTGTGAGGACTCTGAACTAACTAAGCAAGGATAGAGCTAATTAACGCTTTACAGTTTTCTTACCGAATGATCTTCTTCTAGTGCAGACGTCGCTGATAATACTATATAGCGTTAGATTTTGCTTTTAGTTCAGAGTCTTTACACCTAAGATTCTATGGTAGTCTAGAGTTCGATGTAAAACCCCACTTTCAATGAATCAAATGTTCTACTTTAACTAACAAGAGCAACACAACTGCACTCATATTGTAAATATATTTTTCATCTCAAGTAAATTTGAAGCTATGACTAACCCTCTCCACAGCCTAACTCGTCACAATCTCCGCCTCTAAATTATAGACGTGGCAGCTCAATTGGGAAAACTTCAACACATCTTTATCTCATGCCATAAATATAAAATGGATATAGCAAGCCACATCTCGTATTGCCGCTTGAGACTCTTACTCGGCACAGTACTGTGCTAATTAGTGACGTTTCTTATTGCTTATTCGTATATGAATACGATCCTCCAATAAAGGACCATCTGACATAAGACCATAGATCTCGACCACTCCACTCAGATGCCAATATAAATCGATGAGAATCCTGTAATTTATATTTATATTTTAGAAAATTCATTTAGTATTCAAAAATGTCAGAATCAAAGTTCTCCTTGGGGAAAGTGTCGGTGATTAGTGGTTGTGGCTTCGTTGGGAGTTACATTGTGGATATCCTCCGGACGGAATGCAAAGCATCAGTCTACATTTTAAGTCGAAACAGCTCAAAGGAGCCTAACAAATTCCCTGACGTTCAATATTTTGATGCGGATATCTCATCGATTAAGCAGGTGTTACCCATCTTTGAGAAGATCAGGCCAGATGTGGTTATCAATACTGTCAGCCCGCCTCCAACCAGCTCCACGGCGGAAATGTTCTGGAAAATAAATGTGGAAGGAACCAGGTGCTTATTAGATGCATCTAAGAAGACTGGAGTTAAAGCATTTGTTTATACAAGCTCAAGCACAGTAATCAAGAACAATCCAACAATGAGTTTAGAGAATGCCGATGAGACATGGCCAGTCATCACGGGAGCCTCTCAAAAAGATCCGTATCTAAGATCCAAGGTATATATCTTCTCCTTGAAACCAAACTTACGGCTGCAATTCTAATCCAATCTCTAGGCTGAAGCAGAGAACATGGTCATAGCTGCCCACAGACAAAATGGATTGCTAACATGTGCTCTCTGCGCCTCCGCCATATTTGGTGAGCGCGACAGGAATAGTCTACCAGGCTTTGTACAGCGTTACAATGAAGGTAAAACAGGAGTACAAATTGGCGACAATAGTAATATCTTCGACTGGACCTATGTTGGTAATCATGCCTATGCCCACATCCTGGCCGCAGATGCTCTTCTCAAAGCGCACAGCTCCCTTGCCCCTATCCCTGAGAACAAGCGTGTTGATGGAGAGGTCTTCTACACAACCAATGATGAGCCTCGATGGCATTTCTGGGATCTTCCACACGCACTCTGGGTTAGTTTGGCGGACGCTATAGGTGATGGCAAGCTTGAGATTAAACCCAAAGTCATTCCTCTATGGCAGGCTACACTTATGGCTTATATTATAACCTCTATTTGTTGGCTTATGGGGAAGAAGAGTCCTATGCAGCCTGCAATGGTGTCCCATTGTTGCAGAACGGCGTATTTCAATAACTCGAAGGCGAAGGAGAGGTTGGGATACAGAGTGCGAGTACCATTAGACGAAGCCGTTCAGAGGTCTGTTAAGGTAGGCTTCTCCCCCTACCTCTCATATGTTTAATCGGATAAATAACGTTGCATATAGTGGTGTATTGAAACTGGTATTGTGCAACCACAATCTAAAAAGAATAAATAGGGTTAGGTCAAATAGGAGTCAATTGAAGATTCTATATTTTCTAAACATTATATGCCGCGTTATTTCTATTCTAATTTTACAAAGCTCGGCTTCTCAGAGCTTATGACCTAATTTCTCCAAATACCAGGTACTATCACTATCCCCTAACTCCTTAGTAGAAAACCCATTCCCAAGATAAGAGAACCTCTTCCCATCTACATACCCGTATTCAAAATCCTCCCCTCTAAATTTCTCGAGCATGTGGAACCAATGGATCCTGCTTCCCGGATGTGTAGCAGTAACAGGGCCAGTCTCTCGGCCATTCTTAAACCACGATCGACAGGTACCAGCCCATGCTGTTCGAGGCATGAAGGCATCGATGTGTTCATTGAAACTTCGTGTTGCGGTTTCAGTAGGGGAGATTGAAGAGATGCCTTCTGTTTGGCATTTTTGGATTACGCCGACTATGTATCTCGCTACGTGTTCTGTAATCGTTAGGACGCTTCCATGTCCGATTGGAGCATTTGGCCCTAGGAACACTTTGATGCAGAAAGCTCTGTTAGCTGATAATTCTTTCAACAACATAGTGAACATTTTTCATTCTTGGTAATATAATAAACTTACTGAAATAGTTTGGAAACTCTGGGACGGCGCATGACATATATGCTTGAGGTAGATTTTTTGTCCACAAGTCTTGAAGATTAGCCTTTTGACCGACAAGAGGGAACCTCGGTCGAAACGATACGTCAAAACCAGTAGCACAGACTATAGCATCGAGCTCAATAATTTCCCCGGTATCGATCTCAATACCGTTTGGTACAGCTCTGACGATCTTCTCTGTCACTACGCGAACATTCACCTCCGTTAGTGAGGATAAGTACCCAACCCCTGGAGTAATTCTTCTGCATCCAACAGGAAAGGTTGGAATGAGAGCTTTTGAAAGATGCTCATCACCGCCTAAAGTGGCTTTCATATGCATGGCGAGTAATTCGGCGGCTCGGGTGGCTAAACCGCTGTCTTTGATGAGCTATTTATCAGGATTAGTTAGTATTCTTGGTAGAACTACAAACACTAAACTCCTTGGAAGTGAACCTACTAGTGGGAATTTTGAGTTGATCTCTTGTTCTACTGCTTTCACAAACTCAAGATAATATTCTGGCGAGGCCTTAAATTTCTCAATCTGTTGGGTAGTGAACTTATCACCATCCATTTCGACGTTCTGTAGGATGTGTGCAGCTGGACCTGCAGCTATAGCCTGCTGCTGAGTAGGGGCAATCCATGTTGGGGACCGGACGAAGTGAACCAATTCCTTGACCTCTAACAGGAAAGTTAGAACAAGAACTGAAGAGAAAAAACTGGAATTCGAAGCCTACCTGGTTGTAGAGTGGGGACGATTTGAATCCCCGAAGAACCGTTTCCAATAACAGCAATCTTTTTTCCAGAATAGGTGAATTCTTCAGGCCAATTTGCACTATGAATAAGGTCTCCCTGAAAATCCTCTAGACCAACAATATCAGGCAATTTCCAATTACTCAAGTACTCGTCAGTTCAATTGCACATAATTTGTGTGAGGAAATAGATACTCACTTCAAAATCCCCGAAGCATCAAGTAAGAAATGACAAAAGTCATTAAAAATCTCACCAGACTCTAGGTTCTCCACTTCCACCTCCCATATCCTCTTATCCTCATTCCAAAATGCTCCTACCACACGATGAGAAGTCTTGATGCTCTCTAAAAGCCCTTCCTCCTCACACACCTGACAAAGATACCTCTCAATCTCCGGTGCCGGAGCAAAGAACGCACTCCACTCTGGATTCGGTCTCCACGAGAACTGGTAATTATGCGCCGGGATATCACACGAGCAGCCTGGATACCGGTTCTCATACCACGTACCTCCAATTTGGGGGTTCTTTTCGTAGACCACGTGCGTGTAGTTGGAGATGGATTCACGGAGGGTTCGTATCATGTTGATGCCACTAGCTCCCGCGCCGATCGTGATGATCCGAACCGATCGGGTGCTTCCGAGTGGTTGCTCTGGAATGGTGTAGGTGCCATTCTGACTTTTAGAAGCTAAGGAGGGAAGCATTTCTGGTTCGCTTGCCATAGTTGACGGGATTTCACGTACAGCGTGTGGGATGATGGGGAGAGTTGATTGCTTGACTCCATGGTATATATAGTTTAAAAAGGTAGCTTTGCAATTAAAATATGCGGTGAATAAGTTCTTTCTTCAAAGTGTTAGTCGTCTGATGATGGATCCAATCAGAGCAATCTAGTTCAGCTCTCTTTGAAGAGAAGGATCACTATGAATGAACGCTATATACTGATATGTGCACCCTCCGAGGTATTACCCCTCGTATATTGTGCGAATCGGTACATCTGCTGGTGCGGGGTAGGGTGCCTCCGTAGTATTCAGCAGCAATGGGTATATTACTGACCAATCACCGCTCCAAATTGAGGAGGCGAAAGGTTAATCACTTGCATCGACATCCTCGTTCAACAGCCAATGACTGACTTTCTTTGTGACAGGCAATATACATCTCTGAACAGGATCAAAATAGTAGCGCAATTGTTCTCAGAATTCATCGTAATTTGACCAGTTATTTATAACGGACGTTATCCCGGCTTCCTAGGCATGATGTTGAGTTCAGATTTACATGTGGGTGAACGCGTCTTTGCCACCCACGCCACCTAAACTACGTGTATTTAGAATACATATTAACTTTACATTAGCATTCTTTTGCAAATAATAGGTCGACTATTAGTTAGTATCTAAGACAAGCTCATTTATTCTTGCCTTTGTGGCTGGGTAAAATGACACTAACGTCTCGTTCATCTTGATAGATATCTATTTACCATACGCCTCTATTCTATCCTTACTCTCGGATCTATTAAGGCGAAAATGGAGGCCACCACTCTTGGCCGCACTCTGCCACACAAAAAGCTGCCGCTGCTGCAGTTCTGTCCTATTATCTTCATCAGTTTGTTCTGACCCCTACCTCTTAACCGAAAGCTATTCCGAGTTGAACTCCTAGGCTTTCTTGAGCGTAAGCCGGTCATCCTTTCTTCAGCTTAATCCTCCTTCCTTCCTCTGTCCCCGTCCAGCTCGGGTCAAGCGAGATCTCTATGGATTCTCAATTTGATGTTTCCGGTTTCCTCATTTTGGAAAACCCCTACATGACCAGCTGTAGGCGATGAACGGCCTCGCAATGTATGGGACCTCTTTCTTGGGGCTTTGAACCTTGCGGCGGGATGCCAAGGGCTGGGCGTGGTCGGGGTCTGTTACATGTAGCAGAGCCGAAAAGTAAGCGGTGGGCGACGGGGTGAATCAGCCTATAGGCTTGACGCCGTCTGAATGAGAGACGTGCTGGGCCGAAGGTGGATGTGCTGTGCATCTCGAAGGAGATGAGGCTCTAGATGCCGATTAGGTCATCTCGGGATACTAAGTTACAGGCATTTTTGAGCTTTTGAGACTGTGATCAAATGGAATCTTTTTCTTTGGATATATGGAGATGATTTCTCCTGAAATACGAAAGTTCAAGATTCATATATAAGCTCAATAATCAAACCGAGTAAACGGATTTTTTTGTGATCTGAATGCTATTCGTGGTATGATTTACCATTCGTACCGAGCGTCAGCTTACTAGACCAGCTCAATCGAATAATCATAGAGCCGGAAATCCGAGGGGCTCAATCCTGTCTATCTGGCCCTATTTTTCAGATTGGATTCTTCGTACCTTAATATTACCGTCGAGTCAAGTTGTGTTATTGGTGTTGCTTGAATCTTGAGAAGGATATCCTGATTGCCGTCGATGAGCAGCACGCGCGCTTATAGGAGGATGTTTGCTCTTATGTTACAGCAGGAACACATTTCTAAGGTAGAGATACAAACTTTGTGTTTTGTACGGAATATCTCACATGTATTCGTGACTTAATGGCGATAATACTTGAGTAAGGGTTGCTGTGCTGTGCTGTGCTGTGCTGTGCTGGAAGCTGACAGGCTACCGAAACCTGTGGATCGTCGCTAGGAAGACTGAGACGCTAGAGAGCTTCAGAAACCGCCCTCTTCTCCAAAATACCGCATACAAGGTCCGACGCACTGTAGCAACGGGAGTGACCTAGGGGTACGATAGTTCTTGGCAGGGAGCAGGCTAGAGGAAGGGCTTATCCGTACGCGGGGTTGAACACATCTCGAAGATCCTCGACGATCACAGTTCGTTACAACAGAGCTGTCGTGGTTACCGAGTGCTTTTACGGAGTGATCCGCTGAGTTACGGGAGGGATAAAGGTGTTGCTGGGTTTGCTGAATAAAAGAAGCGCCCTCCCGGCGTAGTGGTCTTAGATGGTGCACGGTTGGACCGCCAGGATAGACTCCAAAGAGCGACAAACATAACAGTGCCTCATGAAGTACTCCACATCATCATTAATATACAGTATTGCGGCATGTCGGTTTCGAGAGGCCCTGCCAAGAAAGTTTCCGTAGAGAGAGTATCAGGAAATCGCACCGCAAGTTATGAGACAAAACAATTCCCCTTCGAATTGTCATCATTTCGGTAATCTTTGCCGGCGACTAAACTACAGCCAGTCAATCACCACCATGAATTCTCACGTACATCTCTAGCAAACCACTTCGCCGTCGGTCTCACGATCTCTAAGAGGCACTTTGGCCGCTCAATGTTTTGTCTTAAGGAAGAATGACAACCCCTCCGCGTATCATTACTACCGCCCTCAACTGTCCATTACAAACGTCATTGTATCAGATTACTGGAGCGAGTTTCATCCTAGCTGCCCCTGGTGCTACGGCAGGAGGAGGGCGCGGCGGATAACCTTAAGCGCTGGACATTGAGCTGGATTGGGCCAATTCCCGAAGAAGCGTCGGACAAGCAGAGGACGTTGGGAAACGTTGAGTTGAGCAGGTCGTCCCGAGAGTTACAGATCTTGTTCGAAGCTCTGCTAAATACCATATACCGCACTGGCACTGGCACTAGCTATAGGTGTTGTAGGAGAACGGCCATGGCTAAGTTGCTGTTGAACTGGTCATCGAATGGTACAGTACAGTACAGTACAGTACAGTAGCTGAAATGCTTCAACTGTAATTATTTCAATTATTCCAGGCCACCTCTTCGACTCGAGATTTCTGCACATTAATTATCGTGCTCTACTCGCCCGTCTTTGGTGGCCTCGTGATCTGTTGTACAAGTTTTGAGTAAGTTACTGTACAGTACAGTACTGATATATCAACAAACTTCTTTAGCCAACCAACAGAGGAACATTAGAGATAGATCGAGTTGCACAGGGTTTTGGCTTGAGAGCGGATTCCAAAGGGAAGGTTGCGGCGACCCGGTAGCAAGCGAGGGAGTTGCTAGTGCGCATCAAACCACGAGTACGACCGTCGCTCAGAAGCTCCTTGTCTCATCTCTGATCAACAGCTGCTTCACATCTCTTCCTGCCATCCACAGGCAGCCGCTGCGCTCAATCTAATTAGTCAACACTGGGACCATGCTTCCGTCCGATGTTCTCAGGGCTCGCTTGTTCTTGCTTCCCTCCTGGTGGCGGTCATGAACTACTCTCCTCCCAGTGCTACTTCGCCAAAGACTGAAACCACGCAAAAGCTTCCTTAAGCCTTGAAGCCGAAGCAGGAGAAGTATGGAGGTTCTCAGCAGCCCCCGTTAGACCATTCCCAGACCCGTCACGAAGGCCCAAACGCGACCCTAGACGCAGAATCTGCTTTCGTTCTGGCGCACAACCGTGTGGGATAGATATAATATGGCTAGGTACCTTTTTCTCTCTCTTCTATTTTATCTACATCGATCTCGCGTTCGAACATCCTTCTTTATTCCTTTCCATTCGTTACTCTGGTAGTCATTCTTTTCTGTCGAGCGACTGGGTCGTCTCTTTTTGACTTGTTCTTCCACACTTATTTTGTCCATCGGCTGGTCCAAGTTCGACTCTCTTTGAAATCTACATTTCTTCAGTCAACCGCAGTTAGGAATCATAGCCATCTAAGTCAATCGGCATCATGTTGTTCTCATCACTCACTATTATTGCCCTGGCATCAGCCGGCATCGCGGATGCTCGATTCCTTATCCACCCAAAGGAGACGGAGGTTGGTCTAGAAAGACGGGCAGCCTCCGACTCCCTTGCTCTAGACCCCAACAACGTCCAAAAGGGTTCATTCGCAGATGGATCTCAAGAAATTGGGGCCAACGAGGCAAACCAGGCCCCATCGGCCACCTCGCAGAACAACTTTATCAATATCTGCGCCGGGAAANCCCTCACAAACGGGTTTCAGATCACTACAGGATCCTGTAACGGCATTCGTAAGTATCACTAATCACTCCTTGATTAGATTGTGCAGTCTCTGACCTTCACAGCAATGGGTGATATTCCAGCTAAAGACCACATGATGTCTTCGATAATCACCTTCCCTACACAAGGGGGTAACGCTATTCCCTCTGATACAACCTTCAACATCACAGTCCAAATGACCGGCATTGTGGCCGGATTCTTCACTAATGCTGATGCAACTTACTACGCTGCACCCCAAAGTCTCTCAGGTGGGTTTGTCAAAGGGCATACCCATGTCACGGTACAGGACTTGGGTAAAGACCTGAATCCTACGACACCCCTGGACCCAACACAATTCGCATTCTTCAAGGGTATCAATGACCCAGGAAATGGGAAAGGTTTACTCACTGCTACCGTGACTGGTGGCTTACCAGCTGGGAACTATCGTGTTTGCACACTGGCGTCGGCATCAAACCATCAACCTGCTCTCATGCCTGTAGCCCAAAGAGGTTCTGCAGATGATTGTACTAAATTTGTAGTATCAGGAGATGGAACTACCATTAATGCTGCTGCTAATGATGGCTCTGGTGGTATTGCTGCAGCAGCTCTGGCTGCTTCCGCTCTAGCCGCTGGCCCTGATGTTGCAGAGAGCACTGCTGCTTCAGCACCACCAGCGGCCTCCAGCAGCAGTAGCAGCAGTGGTAACAGTAACAAAGGTAGCGGCAACAACAACAACAATGGTAACAAAGGAAGTAAGGGCAGCAAGGGTGAGAAAGGTGTGACTAACGGCAACAGCGGGAACGGCGGGAACGGCAACAGTGCAACAGAATCGGACTGCACCGCTCCAGGCACAGCAACAGCAACTGTCACCGTACCACCCACTTCTGCTGCAGCTGTTCAGACCGATTGCCCCACCGAAGTCACATCTACAGTATTGCAAACTACGACAGTCACCCAAGGAGCAGGTTCAGCAGCAGCTACATCGGGCGCCTCCAATGTTGACTCATCTTCATCATCCTCCACATCTTCCTCTTCAGGCTCTGCATTGGGAGGGATCGAGGCACCTCAGGTCACCAACTCGGGCGACTCAAAAAGACCGTTCGAAGTCAACGGCAACACATTCGTTAATGAAGCCGCTGCTGTCCAACGGAGCTGTGATATCCAGTTCAACGCCTGTGCTGATGCAGTTAACGGGCAGAAGTTGACTGGCGTTACCATCTCTCAATGTTCGGCTCAGCAGAAGGCTTGTCAAGCTGCTGCTTAAAGTCTAAGTTGTGTTTATTACTGAGAGATGGTGCCTAATACGGCGATATGATCTGTTTTGCTATGCTGAGAAAGGTACGGCAACTCATGAGATGAAGCAAGGAGATTCTTGGCTATTTTATTTTCTTAGAAGTCTGAAGTTGATAGGTGTGGATGGGACATGTCAAAAACTTTTTTNATTACTTTTGTACTTATATATTTTTTTCTATCCTTAGCAATTATTCATTTAGCTATACATGTTGCCATCCTTTATACTATATGATAATTAAACGTAGATATCGATGCGCGAATTCAGCCTATGTCTTGTTGAAGGGCAGGAATCAATTAAGCGCTTGTGCATCTCATTTTAATTCTGACATCATCATGGTCTTACAGGGGCACTAAGGGGTACGGATCCGTACTTTTAACCTTTGTTTCAAACTAATTAAGCCTACATTGTTGTTCGAGATGATCCCTGCTGTTTCATACCCTAACCTTGTAACTCCGCATTCTATCGCGAATGATCCTCCTTGAAACACCCCTTTTTTATCTAATTGATCCCCCCCCTTAAAAACATGGGACGGAAGGATCACATAAAATTTTACTTTAAAGTATTTCCGTGAGATGAGGATACTAAGTATTGTTGTGTTTTTTNATATATAATTAATTATATTTTTATATTTCAAATTGCGGCTAAGGTATATTTCTAGATATACTAAAAAGTTTCTCTAGGTAATTTAATGTACTGGCATGTGTGAGTGCTTTTGAAAGATGAACTGACCCCCCATTCCTCCAATCGTCGGTGGACCATGCGCCCGTTTGGTCAATACCCATATATATTATTGGGATCCTGCTGGAAATGTAATGTCATGAATAATGGTTCCTTCTCCTTCTGGGTAAGTGATAAAAACTTGGAAAGATGACTTGATAAGAATAATTATGAGGAAAACATTGTAAGTGAATGTTCATCATCTCTGATAATGTTAATGATGAAAGTTTCGTTTAAGGAAAACAGGTAAAAACCTGAGCTTAACTTCTTATCGAAGTTGTGTTTATATAAAAATAGAAAAAGGGGATGAGGGAATGGGAATATGATAAGTTATCTGTCCCATCATCAACAGATATCCATAGTAGCAACCCACGGATACTCATCATCCAGGACTGAAATGCAGGTTAAGTACCGGATACCCGCTTCTTCAATATTAAGCATACTACGGTTGGTAACGAGTGGCCTTGCCAGCTCTCGCGCAGCAACCTTCATTAGCTTGATGTCTTCATCGATTTCCATAGCATCAAGTTCCTCGGCGGTTAAACCTAGATGTTTCTCCAGGCTATACCGAACTGAATCAACGGTCAGATAGCTGTCATCGTCAGCCTTAACTATGGTTCTGTAGCGATCAGCGGCTGTTAATTCTGGGCTGCGTTTATCGAATCCAGAAGGGTGAAACTGAAGGAACCAGTCACGCCACGCTTGGATGACGAGCCAGGTTGCGAAGGTGGAATTGTCGACATTGTTCAGAGACAGACGTTCACCGTTGACGTAGATGTCGCTCTCGAAGAGGCTCTTATCAATACTGTTCTTCAGATTGCGGAGTTGTTCTGTCTTGTTCTTGAGGAATACCATGATGCTATCTGGGGGTGAGTAATCTGGAATTGCAGTTCGAGGGATGGAAGGAGTTTGTCCGACTATGTGGATAACTGCTTCCCGGAAAATAAGTTTGCATTGTAGATCTAGAGCGATGCGAAGCCAGCGGATAGGGTCATTTTTGATTGCTACATAAAGTTCGTGGCCGTATTGGAAGAGCTCGGCACTGATATGACTGCGAATAAGATGTATATTCTGGTATTTAGATGCTAGATCGAGGAGTATCTCCACTCTAGGCAAAGAGACGGTAAGAGGGTGAATACTTATTTTTGGCGTCATGTTGTGAATGATGAGGAAAAGGTTGTTGTAAGCTTCAAAGAGATCAGTAGAAATTGTAGGCTTAGTTTTAACAACTGGAGGTTCCTCTAGAGCTGTTTTGCCTTTATCACTGCTTTCAGGTTGCTTCTCTGAACCGTCGTCTTTATTAACTGAGACATCTCCACTCTGCCCCTTGTCAATATCAGATGTAGAGTTATTATTAGAGCTAGCCTTTTGGGCATCAGGATTTTCGACAGAATCCCTAGCAGGAGCTTCTTGGGGTAAAGACGGCGCTTCTGTCATGACTTGATCTTTGGTCTCATTGTCTACCGTGTTTACTGTTTCCACAGCTACAGATTGTGTTCGAGAGGGTAAAGAAACCGTCATTATCATTTTTGGTCGTATCCAGCTCTATTGACAAAGTTAGTGTTTTCATTTGATAGAAAATCTGTTATACGTGGGACTATGCTTAGACCTATTGCTAGTGAAGAGTCTAGTAGCAAATAAGTTGGCAGGAGGTAACATTCTACTTACCGCTCTACCAAGATGCCAGAAGCCAGTGCCCTTGTTGTATCTAAGTTCATAGCGATTCGTGTAGCCGGTCGACTCAAACACTTGTGCTGTTGCTTTTGCCTCCTCTCCAGTTAAGAATTTATCTACTGATTCTGCCAAAGTTGGAAAAGCTCGCATGAAGGTGTCTTTTGCAAATGTGTATGTGTATTTCTTATCTCCACCAAGATCAATGTAAATAGTACCAGGTGGAAATCTTAGAAAGGTAGATCTTGGAGGAATGCATCTTTTTAGTTCGATGTCCGGCTCAATTTCAATGATATCTGGTTCGCTAGTCTCTTGATTTGTGGTAGATGATGAGTCTTCTTGATAAACTGTGATATGTAACCGTTAGTCATAATTTTTTACTTATTGAGGTTAACCAATCACCTCTGCCATTTGCTCTAGTTGACCTGCCCGCTGGTTGGGAGTTTTTTNCTGGCCCCTACCGACTTGCCCTTTTTTTGAGCCTTTGGAGGCATGGTTAAGTGTACTTGGTGCTTTTGTTATACTTTGCGAGGCTGAAAGAAACAATATTGACAGAATAAAATTGAAATTATAATTGAGATACTGATTCTTCAATGTAACTGTTAGTTTAAAAGGTGACTTGAATCTAGGGAAAGTATAGAACAGAACCAGGAATATGGCGAGAGTTGTGACTTTTAACTGGTGAGGAAAAACTTACCTTGTACCAATGTTTAATAGAAATTAGGTATATTTATAATTCTGATTTAGTGATAAGACAAATTATAATAGCTGGAAAATAAAAGTCATCGATAGAGATGAGGTTGGTTGGTTTACTCTGGAAAGAGAGTTGTGGAGTAAGAAAGGGAATATAATAGGTGGAATAAGTGACGCGAATTCAGCTAGAGGTTGAAGAGTTAGATTGAAGACGCATAAAAAGCGCGACTAGAATATCATTCGCTATTTCTCTGCTACTTTGAAGTAGCTTAGTTTAGATAGAGTGATCGAACTTTGTACTAAAGATATCAAAGCTGATTTGCAAAGCAAGCTGAGTCAGATAAATATTTCTAGTTATATTCGAAATATGAAGCACCGGTTTCTTCCTTGAAGGAAAACGAAGCAACAGAATTGGAGTTCACAAGAACGCGGGAGGGGTATATATAGATGCCTAGTCAGTTTGATAGCCACAGGACAGTTAGTTAATGACAGGCTTAATTTTTTTTAAATTAAAAACAAAGGTTTGATTGTTTTACTATTAACTAAAATCATAACACTTTAACATATTTTTTACTACTTAATGCAGAGTTTGTGAAGATTGCACAGGCCACACCCGGTATAGGTAACACCAAGGCTAACTATAACTTAAACTATAGTTAAGCAAGAAGACGTGATTCTTACGTGATAACGTTAAATCGAGTGCTAATTATTAAAGTGTAACTTATATACTTATATTATTATTTTCCTTTGAAAATAAAATAAGTTTTAGCATTGTCAAAATCCTTCATCGTTGTTGAAGCTCAAAGCCTTAAGACCTATCTGACCAGGCTCATTAACTATGTCATTTATCACGGCCTTAACTAATCATTGCGGTGTTGATTAATCACACCCCTATTTCCGAGACAAAATTGTTTATTTAACGCCCTGATAGGGGAAATGGCTAGAATATTTACATTTTGTAATCTTCCTGTTCCGAAGAATAATTATCGCATACATAACACCCCCAAGCAGTCTTTTTCAGCCGTCCTTTCATCATGCGACGCCGCTGATAATAACATCCGCAGCCTTCTCACTGATCATGTAAATAGGAAGCGCAATATAAAATCCCGGAATCTTTGGGAAAGCACTGGCATCAACCACTCTTAAGCCCTGCACACCCCGAGCCCTGAAGTTGGAGTCCAGAACTGCCATCGGATCATCATCAGCACCGATCGGGCATGTACAACTTGCATGATGACCCCACGCCTCGTCTTTGATGAAGTTCTTCATCTCAGCCTCCGTCGTGACGTTGGGTCCGGGCCAAACTTCGGTGAAGGAACCATCAAGGGGGATCAAATCAGAAAATGCTTTACGGGCATACTCCATTGCCTCATACACAGCCTGCAAGTCTTTGTCGTCGGCATCATCGGTGGTGACTCCGGTGTCGAAGGAATTGAAGTTGATGATAGGCATATCACGTGGGTCTGCAGAACGTAGCTGGACAGTGCCAGCATTGTTGCGACTATGTGCCTTCAACACGATCCAAGCCCAATGTCGAGCATCGCTAAGGGCGAAGTCTGAATATCCAGGATAGTATCCAGTGAAGTATGCTGGAGCACCAGACACAAGGATATCGGGAACCCCGCCTTCAGCGACAGAAGATTTTTTCACGATAGCGATAGCAATCCCGTTGGTGCCGTATGTGCCTTTCGTGGTCGGGTCGATACCATTGATCCATTGATCCAGACAGGGATCAGGAAGCGTGCGCATGAAGGTGCATTTAGTGGTGATGAAGAAATCAGTCGGGGTCTTGCCTACAACGGTATTCTCGTATCGGTCTTGGAGGTTGCTGCCGACACCTGGGAGGTCAACGAGAACTGGGATGTTGAATTTCTGAAGTTCAGCAGCGGGCCCGATGCCGGACAACTTTAGAAGTTGGGGCGTGTTAAATGATCCAGCTGAAAGAATGACTTCGCGAGTCGCATTGACACTTCCTGATCCAGTTGGTGAGGCAGAGCCTGCTCGAGGATCTGCTCGATAAAGACTCTGGCCGTCGAGAAAGTCAACACCAACTGCCTTCGGCGTTGTCCCGTTCTGAATGAAGCGAACTTTGGTTACGAGGGTGTTGAGGCGGATGTCTAAGTGATACTTGCGAGAGCCATCCGGATTAGTCGCGTTTGCCGTCTCTAGAACGAAGTTGCGAGGACCATCTCGAGTCGATCCAGTCATGGCAAGAGGGACTTGGTAGAGGCCCGTTTTCTCTGGCTGGCCAGGAGCATTGAGATCACGGAGCAGGACCTCTCCAAGGCCAACAACAGTATTGAGAAGTAAGCCCAAAAGACCTTTCCCCATGGCAGTAGCAGCTGAGATAATGAGCGAAAGTAGTTTCTGATCCTCGACCACTAGGGAGAGATCTGTAAGAGCAGTTCCAAGCCAACCAGTGTACCCATGGCCAACGATGCTACTGGGCAGGTAGCCATTTCGCTCAAGCTTCTCGAAATAGGTCCTCATGTGGTTTGGAGACCACGACGAGTCCCCTGTTATTGTCGCGATGTTCGTCCAGTCACTCTCATGTGGATAGATGGTGATTAACGCATTATGAGCGGAGCAGCCACCGAGTGTTCCAGCCCGAGGATACAAAATACCTAATGGTGTTGAGCCAGCAGGAGGATTGGTCCCGACGTGGAGGTCACCAGAGGGCGTTTGCCAAGTCATCTTCGAGTCCAGCTCTTGGCGAGTCTCGTTCTGGTAGTGGTTGACGAAGTAGTCCCATCTCATGGGCTCATACTCTGTAGACTGTAACTGTAATGCAGGGACCTGCTCCTGGTAGGAGCCGCCTTGATCAGAGCCGGCATCGATCAAGAGGACTTTATAGCCCGCAATTGCTAGCCTGGCTGCGAGTGGTCCACCTCCAGGCCCTGAGCCTACGACAACATACTCGTAGTTCTCAAGCCAGGTTGTGTTGGCCACTGTAGCATGCCTAGCATGATGAGAGTGCCTTGTTGCTGCACTGCTTCGAGTCAGCTCTTATTCACGTTGAAAAGAGACCTGGAGATAATTCAAGACTGACACGGCCAAAGTACCATTAAGATATAGAGCCAAAAGGCTCAAGGTATTCATTAAATGCATCTTGGCAGAAAAAAGGCCAGTTGCAGAAGGAAAGTAAAGAACGTCTAGAAGAATGTCTCCCCAATTGCCGGTGAAAGAAACAAGAAAACAGTACTCTTGGAAGATTTTTAATTCCTCATGCGAACGCCTGGTCGATACAGAGTCGACTGAAAATCAGGACATGGCACGGCAATGAAACCCTTGAAAGGGGAAGCAAGAACCGGAATGATGGATGATCACAGCATGGAAGTGGAAAAAANGAACGCAGTGGAAATTCTGCGGCAATGGAATACTACAGTACCAGAGTACCAAAAGTTCAATCAAACCCCCCTTGACTCTTTTACCTCCATAATTCTTAATAATCCATTAGTAGAGTGGACGAAGAGATCATCGTGTTCCTGAAGTTGTCAACTACACATGGATGGTTGAAGATCAATGGATACAACAGGGTTGGTACCTGTCCAGACTTGGAAGGGGGCATGCGAACGCCACGTTTTATACCTGTCAGGGTTCCATTCCATATCAGAAAGAGAAAGATATACTGAGGCGTGTGTGGTACAAGGTGAATTCCAAGATGATAGAAAACGGGGACTCGGACAATCTCGCCTCGAGAGGTACCGTAGTGCAGTATTAGGAAAGAGATAGCGACGAAGCCCAGAACCCTTGATCGACACCAGCCTTTGACTACCAGACGCCAGACTATGATGATCCTGGCTATCCAGGACGACGATCTTCTCGCGGAGACATATGGGAGATGAGTCGGCCGTGTCGGTGGTGATACGAGCATATAAAGTCACCATAATTAGCGTACGTAAGTACTTAGTACGGGAAGAACACCCGCCACCGCCGTCGCACCGTCACCATGGCTTGAACAGGTTAGTACAGTCACTTCCTACCTGGTGCCTGGCACGTGCTTGGCGTGTTTGGCTGGAAGGATAAATCCAGTAAGTTACTGTATTGTAGTACTTTTGGTCGAAATTGCAAGGGTGCAATAATGCTTGATTTTCACTGTAGATCTTGGTTTGCGGGGCATGTGGGGGTGGATGCACAAGGTGTCCGGCGGTGCATGCCCGGGAAATGCGTTTCATATAGGGGCAAAGCTGTCATGATACCCAGCCAAGACGCTAGATTGTGCAGCGCACAGCCCATGGAAGCTAACGTGCCGTGATGATGCTTTAGGCCTTTAACCGGAACAATTCTAGGGATTACAGTGACCCCAAATGCCTAAAATACGCTATAATTATAGCGTACGACAGGTACTGCAACCGTAGTCACTTCGTCGGAATTTGCTGTATCACACAACCCACGCATTCTTGGTATCTTGGCTGTGTACCATATCATGACGGTTTGCCGTGGCTTCCATAAGGACATAACTTGATGGAAGGTCAAAAACAAACCAGACCGACAGGGTCGAGAAATGTATTCATCCTTGTACCTCCGTACAGTTGTTGTAGTTACCGGTAGTTACTTCACCTCCTGCTTACTAGATAAGTAACTGTTCCGGGGGCGGCGGCCAAGTCTAAACCTGATTGGTCTATAGTGCAAGCTCTGTTGGGGATTGATTCTCTGGATGACTAAAATCAGACTGCTATCATCTCTCCTGAAGGCCCCCTGGCCACCCGATTAGCAAGCAGTCGGGGCAGTGGACTCGGGTTGACCCTTTGCATAAAACAGCTCATCAACTTCACATCCAGGGAAGGGCTCAGTATTTTTCATCGGAATTGACGTCCACGGAAACAGCTCTTCATAACTTTTAACTTTGAAAAATCCACTTTTAACCGGATGCAGGAGCAGAACCCCCCGCACCTCCAGAACGCAAATAGCTAGGCCAATCACAGATATTACCCCTTCCCCCCTAAACCCGGCTTTCCCCTCGAGAGTCCATCTCAACCAGTTGCACAAATGACTCTTCGTCGTTGTGTTTCGGCTTGCTAGAAAGCTGCCTGGCGATGCTTGAATTTGTGACCCTTGAACCTTTGGGCATCGAGGACGCGGCTGAAGCGTCTTTGGTTGTTGATGAGAACACTGTTGGGAATATATTCCGGAATAGAGATCGAATCGCAGGCATACAGGCGCAAATTATGCCCATAGGAACCTCAATCGTACTCCAAACACCTATGTTGGTGTAGTCCTCTGTGAAATTGTTAGATTCCCACCCCGTTAAAAATAGTGTAAAAAGACTTTACGTGTTAGATTCGTGGTGTTCCCGAATTGAACCAAGAATTTGAGACGAAGGCAGCTGACAATCGTGACGCTAGAAGGCGTGATTAGAGCCCAGACGTGGTAATATGCTAGCAGTACTTACAATAATCCAACGCTAAACATGAGCATGATATGGAATTTTTTCTTTGGCGACATCGATAGCTTGTATAATTCCGGCAGTGGCAAAATGAACATGAACAGATCTAGTATAATGTTGAAGGTAGCGCTGAGCCAGCTCTGGAGGTTGATATTGTTGCACTTAGAAGGATATGTACCGTCCCAGCGCTTCCATGCCGCGTCAAGCGGTCGGCATTGCCAAATAGAAATGACCTCGAAGGAGATGAGGTATCCAATGTTGGCGGCGATCAAGGCGTAGACGCAGTACTTGAAGCCTTGGCGGGGGAAGATGCGGAGGTAGAAGAGAAGGATAGAGATTTTGATGATAGGTAGGGAGCCGAGATAGATCAATTCATCCCAGAAGAATATCTGACTCTAGTTAGCCCCATTGGAACTGAGTCGGATTTTAGGGCTCGAACTCACATAAGATATATATCCAATATCATCAAACGATACATTCCAAATATCTCTTCCTAGTCCATGAACAGCGACTGATGAAATTAGCTAGACAATCGGGGACATTCTAACGGCTTGGAGAGACTTACGTGGGACAGATAATGCAGAGAGAGGAATAACAAGACACTGGGATTCTGTGAGTACGTAGAAAACCGCTATCTAAGAATTGGGAGCCTACAACGGCGAGGATCATAGTATAATCATCCATCCCAAAGGAACCGCCAGAGCGTGTGAATCTGGACGTGATTCGCAGGCAGAAGGCGATAACAGCAAGAACGCCAAAGGTAATTCCCACACTACTAACTAACTTCGTCCTGTCTCGTGGTTTCACGCCACAAGAGTCCTTGGAATATTTTTCGGTTGCTAACATTATCATCAGATACAAGATTGGATTCCAAAGAAGGAAGGCAACGCACTTAATGACTCTCTAATTGTGCAATTTTGACTGACACATTCTGTGATGACTGCGTTCAACTCCGCATTCATACAAATGCAGGTTATATTCGTGAGAGAACATGATGACTGCAAAGTCCATGTCTCAATACACAGCAGCTGATTCCATCAGTATTTCGAATTCTGTAGCAGAGCGGTGATGCCTTACGCCACATGCTGGCAGAGTATCAGCAGCAGTACTGAGGCTCACCTGCACGGCTACCAAAAGGAAGGATGAAATAGCCGCCAAGAACCGCATCGTTGTAGGAGCCCGTGATTTAAAGCAAAAAAGGAACTTGAATGAATGGATGGAAGAAAAAGACTTGAGAAACGAAGGACAACGAGGATGTGAAAGCCTGGTTGAGCAACCCAAGTGCATCGAGTATTACTGTACCTAACTTTTAAATTCTACATTCGATATCAATCAATGCCCCTTCACCTTGTCAGGCACGTAGCAATTGGCCGTTCGGGTAATTCTGCTGAATGTCAAAATGCAGACATACCGTACGCATCGAGCGATTCATAATTACCTTGTCATCTCCAGGATAAGAGAATGTTGCTCATTGATCGTCGCATATCTCCAACCTTTGTGGTCTTAGCATACAATGCGGGCTTCATCCCGATGATAATTCCACTATGAACAATGCACCAGGGAACGTTTCAAAACCTTCAGGGCCCATTATTGAGCTATAGGCAGTTGCCGTGTATAAAAACCCACCAGCAGTGCCACCCCGGTTTGACAGCGGCTGGGCGCCGAGACTTGGTTTTAAGGCGACATTGATCGACGATTCTAAGCCTATTCCTATACGCATTGCAGGGTGGGGCATCCTTCAAGCATATGGTTCTAGCGTTCTTCTGCCCCTGAACTGTGCTCTCCACTCCGGTTGCGATAGTGAATGTTTTTGACATTTCTAAGATCGCCAAAACTAAACAATCAAGGAAATCAACCAGAAATACCCCTGGCACGTGTCTGGACAGCTTCTTAAATTTGCACCTCTGGTGATGATCTCAATCTTGAAGGCCAAAGACTAGGTGAGGACAAATGAGAGTTCCATTATTGGTCCACGATGGTGATAGTTTCTGGCCCCTCAGCAGGTGCTACAGAGACCTTTGAGTCCATGACTTTCTGACTTTCTGACTTCTCTTGTCTTCCTCACCTCGATTCAGTTCTATAGTTCATGCTTCGAAGTTCACTCCTTTCTTCAAGATGAGAGTTGTAATTCTGATATCCGTTTTCCTTTCACTGGGGAGTGAGGTAGTACATGGATTTTCTTCTAAGCACGCTGCTTTACATCCCCACGCCGTCTCGAAGCTTTCCAGCGAGCTGCACAGTGCTTTTCGACGGGCCTCTGAGAAGCGATTGCTTTCTGATCCCCTCACAACACCAATTGAAGGTGAATAGTTCATCTGCATCATCTGCATCATCCTCTTGGGGGAATATCTATAACACCGTAATAGTCATTGGTGAACACTCGTTTATCCCACCCAACTTCGATGCTGGCGATCAGCGTGGCCCTTGCCCAGGTCTGAATGCACTTGCAAACCACGGATATATCAGCCGCCATGGCGTGACAAGTGTATGTTCGCCAACCATGCTTATGAATTGATCTGATGAAAGTAAATAGATGGTCGAGGTTACGGCTGCCATCAATGAGGGTGAGTTGCAAGGGGTCAGCACGACTGAAGCATTACTGACAAGGAGACAGTATGGGGAATGGGACTTGACCTTGCAGGGATCCTCGCTGTGATGGGTACCGTCTTCGTTGGCAATCCTCTATCTCTCGATCCTGGATTCTCAATCGGAGGGGAAACAGGCTCCTCAGAAAACCTCCTCGGGAATGTCTTTGGGCTACTAGGCACACCACGAGGACTCCTGGGCTCTCACAATATCATCGAGTCTGACTCCTCAATCACCCGCGATGACTTATATGTAACGGGAGATGCCTCAACTCTCAACCTTTCCAAGTTCAATGAATGGTACAAGATGTCCAATGGCACTGGAGACTATAACATGGATCTCATGGCCGATCTAGCCAACATCCGCTTCCAGGAGACCATAGCCACCAATCCTAATTTCTATTTTGGACCGTTCACAGGAATGATTGCTCGAAATGCAGGTTTTCTCTTCGCGGGACGGCTCTTCGCAAATCACTCAGTGGAGAATCCTACGGGTGTGCTCAGTGAGTCCAGTTCCTTAACGCGAAGTATCGGAATCGTGTTGTTAACAGCCATTTAGCCAAGGAAATTATCAAGAGCATCTTCGGAGTTTCTGGACCAGAGGGTAATTTTAAATACAATAAAGGGTGGGAAAGAATCCCGGAGAACTGGTACCGCAGACCTGTCGATTACGGTTTGGTCGACTTGAACCTCGACACCCTCGCAATGGTCGCGAAATATCCCCAGCTTGGAAGGTATTGCCATTATCGTCGCACCACTGCCCATCATTTACTGACAGGAGTGCTCTTGTAGTATCGGCGGCAACACCGGAACAGTGAATAGCTTCACCGGCGTCGACCTCGGTAACCTAACGGGCGGGGTTTTTAACGTCGAGACGCTCCTCGAAGGTAACAACCTACTCTGCTTCTCCTTCGAAGTGGTGAAGACACTTGCTCCCAACTCATTGTCTACTCTTTTCTCAGTACTTGATGTCCCTCTGCAACTAATCACAGATACTGTTGGTTCCGCGTTGCTGAACTTCGCTTGTCCAGCACTGAGCGACCTCACTATCGGTGGGCAAAGCTTTGAAAAGGGAATACAGAAGATGTTCCCTGGTGCTGCGAAGAGCAAAGGTGCATTTTAGAAAGCTCTAATCTAGCTTGCGGAGACAGGATGTGATTGATGGGTGGATAAGGCTGCTTGCTTCCACCAAACTCGCACGTCGATTTTTGTGGTTCTTGGACTACGAATTAAGGTTACACAGATGTAATATCATTGGTTCTAAGGCCCTTAGAGTCGCTACCATAGCTCAAGATAATTAGCACTTTTTGTTTAGTGATCAAAGATATATATATATATATATATCCTCCCGTAATTTGTGACTATGCTTCGTTGATTGATTGATTGATTCATACCCGGTTCCAGCCGCCCACCTTAGCCTAAACCAGAGTGGTTGGTGAAAGTTCGTTGTGGGAATTTATAAACAAGCCATACATGGGCCAATCGAAAGAGACAGTACTATATACCGATGATAGAGTATGATCGGCGTGGTACGCATAGGGCTGACTGCATAGCGGTCGTCAGACTTCAAAATCTTCCATAATTAGGCGATGAGAAAGCTCAGCTCTTTGTGACTCGATCTCTAATCATAACAAGAAACCATTAGACGAGGGCATTAAATAAAGTTTGTATTATCCCTCGGCGGATCTTCCTGTTGGCCAGGTGCTGGAGAGCTGATACAGCAGGATGCTCCGTGTGGTTCTGACGTTGTGGAGACAATACCCGTGTGGCGACCGTTGGTGAGATGTCTATTTTATGTTCTGCTTCATGCAACAACGACCGATATAGGAAAGAAGTGCCCGTTGCTGAGGGTAATGTGTGATGGGAATGATTAGATGGCAAAGCGGACAGGACGGGGCGCGGACTTGGGAAGATTGATGGTTTGTTTGTACCCAGGAGGTAGGCGTGGTAAGATTTCCAGCAGCGGGATCTGAGATCCGTAGATGGACTCCGTGAAGCAGTTATTCGCACGATAGAGTCTCAAAATCCCGGATTCTTGTCCTCTTTCCGAGCCGTGTTCTTCACTGCGCCTTCGTTGAGAATTCCCCACAAACCGAGTCATGTCAGTTGTATCCGTCGTCTCTAGCTTCCGCCGTTACCGCTCCGCTTTGTCTAAGCCCCAGAATAAGCAGTTTCCGTCCGTAGAAGAAGGCACGCAAGTCAGGTCACGCCTCCTCCATTATTTTGCCGCCAACCTTTGTGTGTGTTTAATGATTTTCTCGATTTTTCTCTTTCCCTTGGTTGACGATTTGTAATACATAGGTCACGAATTGCTATGCTGGTCTGTTGACCCTCACTTAAGGAGTTAAGATGGATTCGCAACCCCGCGTTTCAATGCTCGTCTCCCATCGACCTTTAGCACCACACTACCCCCAGACCTCCAGTTGTACTCCCGAAGATGCAGCTGAAGAAAACCAAAACCACGATGCTCGACACCGTTCTGGAATTCCTCCGTCTTTTCGCAGGTGAGAACTTGTCATTACTATAATTATAGATGTGAGAATTCGAAAACTAAATTCACGAAATCTAGAGGACGAGGAGGTCGTGCTTGTTTTGTAAGTTCGTCGACCTCAATTAAATTGTTTTAGGCAAAGGAGAACCAGGACTGTAAGGCTAATACACGCGCCTTTACACAGACATGCCACGCAAGAAGAGTATTCTCTGCCGGCCTCAAGATGTATACATGCCTTGGTTGACTCCAACAACAGATTCGGTGTGATGCTGCCACCCACGGCCTCCCATGCACAAACTGTGCCGCATTCTCGATCCAATGCCACATACCCCCGAAAAAGAAGAAGAGATCAAAAGGCAATGTAGTCGATCAGAATCGGTTTGTCCCTGCCGGCTATGATATACGTCTCCGAGAAAGGTGCTGACGTCCTTATGAAGAACCCAGGGAGAGACAGGAATTACAGAGAGGGATATCCTAGCAGGAAAAGGCCAGAAATCAGGCATCCCATCTCAAAGTCATCCAGTAATTGAGAGTCAGACACCGTCCTCTAAGTCGCAGAAGAGCAAAGATCAACCCCAGCAGGACGACATGACTTTTTATGCCGGCCTAATAGAGCCTGGCTTGATAGAGAAACCAATAGAGAAGCCTGGCCGAGTCGGATATGTTGGGGAGCATTCAAATTTCTCTATGCTTTTCAAGAACTACAGCGCAAATCCCCTTAATACCCTTCACATTCCTTTACCAAGTTATCCCGCCGATTCGACTGCCTTATCCCCCAAAATTGACTCGGCTGAAATCGCAATCCTGAGAAAGCGTGGAGCTTTTGCACTCCCAACTCAAGAACTATGCGATGAGCTTGTTGATTGTTATTTCAAATGGGTAGCACCGGTAGTGCCCGTCATAAGCCGGACAAGGTTCATGAAAAGCTACCGAGACCATCGAAACCCACCGTCGTTACTCCTTATAAACTCCATTCTCCTTGCTGGCTCGCGAGTTTGTCCCAGGACTCAGATTATGACAGAAGACACATCCACACCTGCAGCTACTATATTCTATCAACGAGCCAAGGCTCTGTATGAGGCCAATTACGAAGAAGATCGCGTCACAATTGTCCAGTCTCTTATCCTTATGGGTTGGTACTGGGAAGACAACCACAAGGTCTCCAGGAATGTGTTTTACTGGGTTGGAATAGCGGTTACTCTTGCTCAGGGGTTCGGTATGCATCGAAATGCAGAGAGATCGCGCCTTAGCAGATCGGACAAGCGACTCTGGAAGCGCATCTGGTGGACCCTTTACACTCGAGATAGATCAGTCTCTGTTGCTCTTTCATTGCCAGCACAGATTAATATGGATGAGTGCGATGTAGACATGATCTGCGAGGATGATTTCGTTGAAGAGGACGATGAATATGGATTTACTATTCCTCCGAACCGGATCCACGTTAAATTCTTCCTTCACTATGTCAAAATATGTGAGCTCATGGATCTTGTTTTGTTGGAACACTACTCGGTATCAACATCAAAGCACAGAAATCGTGATACTAGTGTCTTGACTCAATGTGATTTGGCATTGACCAAATTGTTGGAGAGTTGCCCTGAGCCCCTGAAATGGGATTCATCACGATACAGCTTCTGGTCTGCCTTACTTCATTGCTTTCATTTTACTACGAGTTGTCTGCTACATAGGGCATATCTACCTGCAGTTACATCTCAGTCTGGAAAGAATGATCCTAAGGAAGATATCCATATCCCGCGAAATCCAGCTTTCCATGCGGCCAACGTGCTCACATCAATTCTCGAGGTAATGCGTTTACATGATGATTTACGACACACTCCTCCGTTTATGTACGTGGAATCCCCTAATTACATACACGCTCATGCTAACCCAATTATAGTGTTTACACGGGACTGACTACACTTGCCATTCACACCTACCAACTCCACATCACGCCAGAACGACACCGCTTACCAATACTGAGACGTGTCTGGATCAGCATGCAGACGATGGAGCGACTAGCTGAGGTATGGCTAGTAGCAAAAATGGTCCATCAGGTTTTCAAAACAGTGTTGGCAGTATCAGGATTTGCAGATTGTCTTGATGAGGGCAATTCATTTGGGCTAAAAGATATCGAAGCAGGGAACGACACAGAGGAGGGTAATGAAGCTGACACACGATTACGGCGTAACTCCAAATCTGTAGTCTATGCACAACCTCTTACACCATCTCTAAAGGAACAGCTAAACCTCTTCATAAGTGCTATAATACCAAATGCTTCAAAAAAGTCCCGTCCTCGACCTTCTCGCTCGGCAGTCGCGAAAGAAAAGTCAGGACCTGGAAAGAAACCATCTCCAGTGTTTTCTGATCACTTTAGCGAGAGCTGTGAGAACTACCAACAGGTTGGGGACGTTGCAGAATATGTATCGACTAGCTCTCAATCACTATCTCATCTGGATCGAGGTTCTGCTGGGGCGGCACTCACTCCAGAATTGGATACAGGCTCCATGGCTAATAATGAACGGTCACTACAAAACAGCCTGGGGTGGGACCCTTGGTATACGTATTGTGGTGGTGTAGAATTCTTCGCTTCCGAGGTTGGAGGTCTGCTTAATTTACATTCAACCCAGGCCTCAAGGGCCCCCGGGGATGATCCCTATGATGCATGGCTCTCAAACGATCTTCCTAACGCTGTTATAGGACCGCCAGTTCCTACATCAATGGAGGCAGATACTTGGTGAGCTGATTCATTATCTTTTAGAGACGAAGTATCAAAGCTAATGTAGGTGAATTCAGGTATCAATTCTTCAGTCTTAGTGAAGGTTGACCTCGAACATAACATACGAAGACTATAACAAATATAATCTCAAAATAAAAGGGCCATAAACAAGTTTAGCCTTTGTCTAGAAAAGACGGCTTTGAGACCGAATATCAGGGTGACCGAATCTTAAACACCTCAGGAATCATTATCTCGAATAGCATCGGATTTTGGCAAGACATTTGAGATTCGTGTGACTGAGTCTAATATCTAGAGATATCAAGGAGCTGTTGAACTTGTTGCTCTACTTTAAGATTAACTATATATACTTCTAGCTAGTTGATGCCACTTTTCTATCTATATTACCCTACTAGGCAGGCCTTGCAGTGGCCTCGGAATTAGCAGAGTTGCATGCCTATTCATATATTCCATCTGAGAACGTTGAATGAACTCAATTAAAGACCAATGCATAAACTTAACCATATTAGGAGTACACAATATCCTTCTATGAGAATAGCAAATCGTAAAGTAGTAGGCTCCAAACGGACTGCTAGATTCCTTCTTGAAAATATCGAGACATTTTCAAAGCATCGAAAAGGTGAGTTATATGTCATTCAATTCAGGATTCCGGCACTGAAGAGTTGTTCCTGCTGACCATTTTCTTAAGTTCCAATGTTAGGAAAATCCCATTTTCCAAGGGGTATCGTACAAGACAGGGAGTATAAGCAACTGCTACTTATACTCCTACCAGCAGGGATCGCTGTATGATAAATGCAGTTCGATTATCAACTTCCTGGCCGCAAGAGTTCAGAATCCGAACGTAAATATGTTGGGCAGATAAGAAATAGCTAATCTTGCTACGGCTACCAGCTGTTACAAAAGTCTCCGTGGTTCCCAAGTTATTTTCATCACTGATAATGGAGGAAAAGTATGAGGAAATTCAGATATAATATTACATACTCCAGCCTAGTTAAGTATAACTTAGGACTTTAGATACTTCCAATAGCCAACGCCACATAATGCATTATTGCGGCCAAAAACGCCCTTTTTNATAAAAAANTAACTCCCACTGATATCCATCTTTCTTTTCCTCTCCTTTTTATTTATCAAGAAGTATAATATCAAGTCGACTTCTTTATCGCCGGTCCAAACAAATCATCTGCATCTTTCATAACCTGATCTGTCTCAAGTTTCCTCTTCTTTGCAATCCTATTTTCGCCAGCACCCTCTCCCCCTTCCCGCTTCGCTTTCTGCAGCCCCACCAAATCCATCTTCTCCGGATTGCGGCACTTATTCAACTTCTTAGCCAGTGCCTTTAGCTCAGCTCTCTCCTGCTCAGAAGGCTGCGAGTCCGGTTCCACCGTCGCTAAGGTCTCCGCGCACTGCGATATCGTAGCCATGATTTTCTCCCTTAATTCCTCTGCTCCAGGGGATGTGCTCGGGAATTTGCATGCGATGTAGCTCTCTGTTAATTCTGCGTCTGCGATTGCCAAGGCAGCGAACATGATCTGGCTGGGTGTGAAGTGGAAGTAGACGTCTGTTAATTGTGCTGATGTCTTGAGATACTCCCTCGCAACACCGTGTGCGTCTTTGATCCTCTTGTTCATATTCTCTGGTTTCGGACCTTGCCAGGGGATGTGGCCTTCGTCCATTGCTTGTAATTCCATCACAGCGCCTTCCAGTGCGCGGAATGGATGCCGTACGTCGAAGGTAAAGCGCAGGCCTTGCGTGAGGAGGAATTCTGAGGCGAGAACATCTTCTGGTTTTGTTTTCCCGATTGCTTCGGCGAATTTGGTCAGGCGGAAATAGTAATTCTCGGTCTTTGTGGCGAAGAAGAGGGCTGTTTTGAGGATATCGGTGGGGTGGTAGGTCATGAGAGAATTCGTGACGTAAAACCTCTTGATGTATTGTATTGCCGTGGCCTATATGTTGTATTAGTGGTATATCCCCATAAAATAACTTAGATAGAAATTAGAGGAGTTACCTTCACATCTGTCGGTACTTTCAAATGGTCTCCTAGTTGCAATGTCTGCCTGCAGTAGAAAGCTAGAAGCTTAAGTTCTTCTTCCACAGTCAAGCAATCTACATCTCCTTCTGGTAATCCACTCACGGATCTGCTTCCCTCCGCCTCACTCGTTTCTGTGGAAGATGCCGCGCGAGATTGTCGTACTCGGCGAACTGCTTCACGAACTCGATCCGCTGCTATTCGGTTTGTGGTATCGCGAAGGGCTGCCAAGGAAGCAGGAGTGTAGGACCAGAGCCGGTACTGAGTTGAAGTCCGGTACCGCTCATCTTCAGTCATTTTGATTGAGGTCTTCCCAGCTGAAGCATTGCCTCACCTTTACCACCTGAACCTCTACTTCGAGGATATTCTTTGTTGGTTGTTAGTCCCCAGTTCCATTATATGAGTGGTCGGAGATTCGATTTTCCGTTCCATGCACCAATCTTTAATTATTACGTCAAAGAAGGGACACTACCGGAGCACATTCTCATTTGTGTATGAAGAAAAGATAGAATTGATGCTCCTAGATAGATGTTAAAACTTAATTTATAAAAAGACAGGGGAAATCATAATGATATTTCAGGGTAAAAACAACCCGGATCAAATACAGACACTTCTAGGGAAACCGCATGTAACCGAGGTCGGACCATAACGAGAAGATCACAACTAGCAGACACTCTCGACACTTTGAATTAAACCCTTTCAAAATTAGATCTATTGACCATTTTTATAGTAAAACCATGCGTGTTCGTTTACAACAGTTGTCCCAGGCACGTAAAGCCATCGGTGTGTCTCCAATCTACAGATGCAAGCGTCTATACAGTACCACATCAGACACTATAGTGGGCCGAAACAATGGGGTACAATCCTCAATTGACCACGAATCAAGTAATATTCGAACAAATTTAAAGAGAGAAATTGATCGGCCACCTACTGAAGTATTAAAGGATCAGAGAACCTTAGCACATCTGGTACAGAGTTCAAAAATCAAGCCTTTGCACCCCGCTTTAGCATCTGGCTATGTAGATGGAGGTCATCTGAAGAGGATCACGGATCCTCTTGAACTACGTGATAAAGATGGCTTACCTATGTTTGGTTCAACTTCAATCCCTATTCAATTCTCTTCTCCGGGAAACCAGCACCCCAGTATACTGTACGTTTAAGAGATCTGTTTATAGAGAGAGGCTAACATTATAATACTCAGCCCACACTTTTGGTTGAGGTAAGTGGAACGAAATAACAACCCTATGCCAATATGTTTTCTAACTATATATAGAGATAACTGCCGCTGTTCTAGTTGTATTAATCAAGATACAATGCAACGAGCATTTGATACTTTTGCTGTAGGTTTGTCTATTGCTAACGAGTTGGTCCGCCTCTAATTATGAACAGATTCCACAAGATATCGTGCCAAAGGAAGTTATTACTGAGCAGACTGGTTTACGTGTCACATGTAAGTGAGGTTTAGATCACTTTGAAGATTCCTCCTAACCTCGGTTATTAGGGGCAAATGATGATCATGCTAGTTTTTATCCTTGGGACTGGCTATACAAGCATGCTGTAAAAAATGGGAGCCGTAATGCACGTCATGAAGAAGAGTACGTAATTATACCTATTTTCTTCATAACACAACTAAATCTCACAGTACGGTATTGTGGGACTCTGAAATTAAGGCTAACCAACCGTCGGTTCACTACGATGAGATTATGTCTGGTGACAAAGGCGTTGCTGAATGGACAGCTAAGATTGTGAGTCTAGTATCTTCATAATACTATATATATAGCTGATATCTTATAGAAAAAATACGGGTTCTGTTATGTAGATGGGTGTCCCGTCTCGCCCGAGAAAACAGAGGAACTCTTAGAACGCATAGCATTCGTCCGAGTAACCCACTACGGTATGAGGAACTCTCTGTATTGATTCATAAGAATAAAAAGTATACTGATAGCCCTAGGTGGATTCTACGACTTCACAGCTGATCTAACAATGAAAGACACGGCCTACACTACCTTAGCCCTGCAATGTCACACTGACACAACTTACTTCACTGATCCGGCTGGCCTACAAATGTTCCACCTCCTCTCCCACACAGAAGGCCAGGGTGGTGCATCTCTTCTCGTAGACGGATTTAAAGCCGCTACCATTCTAAAGGAGACAAATCCCGAATTTTACGAAATCCTCAGCACCATTCCCGTCCAGGCACATGCAAGTGGAAATGAAGGAATCACAATTACACCAGCAAAGAAGTATCCGGTCCTAAATTTTGCTGATAGTGCCAAAACGCAGTTATTGCAGGTGAGATGGAACGGTGATGACCGAGGGCCATTAGATATTTCAGAGCAGAATGGAGAGGATGCCATTGCATGGTACAAAGCGGCTAGAAAGTATTATGAGATTTTGAATAGGAAGGATATGCAGTATTGGCAACAGTTAGAACCTGGACGGCCATTGAGTCAGTTTCTTCTTCTTCTTTTTATCTACTGCTGAAACATCCATAAATGCTGATTGTGAGATCTATATAGTTTTCGATAACTGGCGTGTAATGCATGGCCGTTCTGCATTTATTGGAAAACGAAGAATATGTGGAGGCTATAGTAAGTTTGGTTCTCTTCCATATCTAGTATGACCCGTTGCGAGTACTGATATTGTTATTTTAAGTCAACCATGATGATTTTATCTCAAGATGGAGAAACACAAATTATCCAAGGGATGAAGTCTTGCGCCAGATCTTATGATAGGACGGGTAAGGAGGAAGAATATTCATCACATATCTATATACAATGTAGGAAATCATACATTTCATTATAGTACGTAGGATTTTATGAGAGTTCGATTAACCTAAATGGATTACCTCTCACAATTCCCAAGTTTATTCCAAAGGACCCGAAATCTTCTCACACATTAGCCTAAGTTTATACTACCATGATAAGACAATCATATCCATGCTCATAAATCATCAATCCCATCTCACAATTTCTCCTAACTCTAACCAGATTTTAGAAAAATCAGCTCGTCTCCTTTCTCTTGCCATTTAATAATCTCTCCATCGAGATCATAAACCACCAATATCATACTGTAAAAAATATGGTTCGTCCTCATTAAACCTGGGCAGGCCCATTGGGGACTTGTTCCCCGAAAATCAAATTACCTTTGCTGGTGGTTGATACCCTCTTTATTTTATCTCTTTCCCGTCTCAGTAGTTTGAATATCGATTTACCAGAACTCTTCCTAGAATTAATCCCACCTAAATTGTTCTTAAGATTCCGTCCGTAGAGATTCTTCCACTTTAAAGCAAGACTAAAAAGTTTCCTCCATGACGCAGGTATTTTGTTGACAAAAAACTCGCGGATCAACGGGTTGAATGCTATGCAGAGCGCCACGATTACGATGGCAACTGATATGGAGACTTGACAATAATTAGATATGCCTAGGCTATGTCATCAGATGGAGTAGGATACTTACACATATATACAAATTCCTGGTGCAAGCTCATGCTCCCGCTATTGAACTCTGCAGAATTCATGCCAAAGATACTAGATATATACGATAGCGGGAGGAAGATGATAGTGACGATTGTGAACAGCATGATTGATCGACCTTGTGTTACGCTTTGGTCAGCATAGTCACGAGCTGCTTTAGCTTCGATGATGCTAGCTTGTTGTTGCTTGAGCGTAAGTAAGGCATTCAACTAGTTTTAATTAGTAGGGGACAACATCGTGTAATGAAGTTGGATGTGATGATCTTACATGCTCTATTATCTGCTTCGTGTTTTCCTCTAGATCTTGAAGCTCATGCCGTCGTCCTTCAATGTTTTCAATGAGATCATGGACATTTTGGATAGTGCTTTCGTTGATACCACTGCCCTGTCTTTCCGGTGGTTTTACGTCTGGTTTATTGGAAGAAACCGTAGAACTGTCGTTAGAACTGTTCACAACAACAGCTTCCCGCTCCTTCAGGCTTCGTAAAGATTTATGAAACTTCTTTGCCACATAAAGTTGGTGAACGAAGACCCGTATCATCATGCGAAGTTCATCCATAATATCGTGTGCTTCACCAAGTAACACTCCCTCTGGATTAATATTAAGGTATATACGTGCCATTCTCTCCACTCCAAACTGCTGAAGATTAGTATAGTTCAGCATTTGAAGATGATGCCAGAAGCTCTCGTAAGCAATAGTCCTCATTTCAGACTAAGTTTAATTAGCACACAGAACTCATCCATATGGATTTCATTTGACCTACAATGTTCCCAATTGCTGTTGCAAAGAGATCAAGTAGTTCTGGACGGTTGTCAACTCGTCTAGTACGGTCGAAGAAGACTGTTGAACATTGATCCATGATAATAACTGCTAAGTCGTGAACAGACTGTACCTGACCCTCTCGAAGGTGCTGTAGCTTAGATCTAATACACTTCTGGACCCCCGCAGGATCTGACTTATTTCTGCCCCATCGCCGAGGAAAACTAGAAATAATAGTGTCTGTAGATTATGTCGATGATTAGCATTTACAAATAGAATAAAGAAAAGGTTATTGACAATACTAACTATCGTCCAGGATATAAAGCCAGAGTTGGTCTACCATTATCACTGGTGTAGATTTGTCATTGCCACTTCCCCCCCTTGTTCCACGAGAGACAACTTGATCTCGGTCTCTTTGTTCTGTATTTTCTAGTTTCCAATAGTATGATTGATCCAATGTGCGACGTCCATGAAGCGGAGGTTGATCGAAAAGATTCTCGCGCAGTAGTTTCACATCATTCTCAATATCCATTTCATTATATACTTTTGCCACCTGGCTCAAATATTTCCCCAAGGGATTCTTAGGTTCCCCTTTTGATGTTATTTTGGATATTTTATCATTTGGTGATTCCTCCATAATTCCTGCCATAGTAGACCTTGAGAATTTTGCTCTTATATCCTCCAAAATGGTTCTCCATTGGTCGTATTTTTGTTTGTTGAAATGAATTTTTCCTTTCTTTCGTTGCTCCTTTTCCTTCTCCTCTTTCAATTGGCAGCTAATTCTTGCCATTTCACGACGTCTCCCATCGGTTTCCCAATGCAAGTAAGGCATCTAAATTCAAATAAGTTTTATTGGACACCTAACGAGGGCAAGCTACTTACGAAAATTATATGGTTCCTACTGGCACCTATTATTGGTGGGTCATGTCGGGTATCATCTAAAAATGTTAGTAGTTTAAGTAGCAACGAGACAACCACAGACCTCGTTGAATGAACGCGCACTGTGGGCGCATATGTCTAGCATGTACTGGATCGGAAGGTCCATTATGCTGTTGGGCGGTCCAGAATTCTCTACAAAGAAGATCTGATGACTTCTGACGATAGTCCTTTGACTTTTTATAATTATACTCCCCTCTTTCCTCTCCGTAATATTGTCCTATTACCTCCTGAAACAAGCTTAGCCTCTAATTTTCCATGTATAGAAGATCCTTACCTCTACCCATCGCATGTTGTTTGCTGGCAAATGAAAATATCGTATAGTGTCTTTTCCAGGGTTGCTCATGAACGGGTTTCTTTTTTTGTCTTTCCCCAGGACACGGTCGACTGGATGTCTTTTCATTTCGTTGAAGGTGTATGACTGGCTATCACCTGATTTTTTTAGGGCTATCTCATATACGTGGATCCCATACCGGGAAGTGTCCTGTGTAGAAAACTGAGAACCCTGCTGAGCTGGCAAAATCTCCCAGTGGGCAACCCTGGCAAGAAGTTCTAGTTCTTCCGTCAATTTTTCATCTTCCTTCTTGCTCAACCTGCTCCTGTCTTCATCCAGTCGATTTGATTCGTCTTTTGGACATTGCGTCAATTTCTTGCTCAAACTTCTCTTTAGTTCTTTTTGTTCTTTTTGTTCTTTCTGTTCTTCCTGTGCCTGTTCCTGTTCTTCTAGGTGTCCCTGTTGCCGTTGTTGTTCAAGTTGTCGCCGTTCATCTAATCTTTTCCGTCGATTCTGTTCAATTATAATAATATTCCTCTCAGCCCTACTATTTTCCCTTGCAGCGCTCCTCCAGTCCATTCGATATTCGTGTAACAACTCAATATTATTATTATTTTCTTCTGTTGTGGTATCTTGGCTTGCTCTAGCGTAACGCTGCCTCAATGTCTCCCTTAAAACCTCGGTTCTTTTCTCTTCATGTTTAATCTTCTCCTCTTCATATTTGATCCTCTCTTGATTGCCTTTACAAGCAATTTTCAGGAAATTTTCGCGGTGTTCATACCTACATCGGAAATATTGCATGAGCAAATCATCCTTAAGCATTTCAGGTAATTCGTCATCGTCGCTGTTTTTAGGTCTGTCAGGGTTCTCGGACGCCATTATAGGGTATCTTGATGCTATTTGTCGTGATATCAATAATAAAGTGTTTTAAGGCTATGCGGCCCATCGTCTCGAGATACCTCATAGCTTGATTTAAATCATAGATATTTTCAGCCGCATCGGTGTGATAATAAAAGGAGGCGTTTCATTTCGCAGCTGAGATTCCAGGGATTTGCTGCAACGGCTTTAACAGACTCGGCATAGAAATGAGGCTGAGCAAATTAAAACCCATCGTCCTGATGCACAACTTCTGGGACAGCTAGAAACGGTGCGGGGCGGCGATCACCTAGGATATTTTCGTCACTGGAAGGGGGATAATGCAGGCTGCTGCAAGCTCACCGAAAAATTGGCTTATGAGAGCTATCTCAGGTGTGCGTTGTGTAGAAATCAGATAGAAAGTGGGAGTACACGAGCAAGGAAGAGCTGCACCTTTCATTAGCAGGACAGACATTTTCCCCATCAGGCTGTGGCCAGCTCCTCAATACGTATTAGCAACCAGGGCGGATGGGGATGCCGTGTAATGCAAGGCCACCAATAAATCGCCTGCTTGAGTTGTACATCTCGATGAAGGAGCCACCGTCGTATCTCCACGAATATTACCGGCACTCCGAGCAGAGTACCGGTATCGAAGAGCTCAAGCCAAATACGGAAATCCGACTAGAGCTGCGCCATGCAAATATATGTCAGATATGATAGAATTCGTCACTCAGGATGGATTGCGAGACGATAAAGACAGGTAAAAATAGACTTGGATGTAGATTCCAAATCCTGGACATCAGTGATGATAAGAAAGTAAACCAAAAACAATGCCTAAGGCATATGAAGAGAATCAATACAGAAAAGTATAGAAAATACTCCCTTCAAATGTGATCCCTACAACACCACTCTCAGATAGACCGACCAACCCCCCAACTCGATCTTGGAATCGGCTCATAGAATTTAGATTTTTCCATCTTCACACCATCATACACACCAGTCCGCTACGGCGAGATCGACAAGAGCAAAAGAAGGAGCAATGAAAAATCCGAGCAAAGACCACGTTATTTGTTTGAGTGATGTTCTTAAATCCTCGCTGTAATTTTAAGCTTAAACGCACTAAACATGGCCCGGCACGTCTAGGCCACCACTTCCTTCATACCAGTACTGTATTCTTGTGGACCCCTCAAACTCCTTTTGCAATGTCTAAACAATATAGAGATAGATACCTTACCATATACAATCAAATGGGGATGTTATTATATTTATTACGACATCGGATCCTCTTTTGACAGGACCTCAGGGAGGAAACTGACGATCTAAGTGTGCTGATCTCGGAGGCTTGTTCGGCGCAACCCCACTAAAACAGTCCACCTGTGAGACACGACGATGATGTAGTTTTGCCCCTCCACCCCTCCATAATTATTCCGTCAAAATCTCTTTCTTGCCTTCTAACCACTTGAACTTTCCTATCCTTCCCTTCTTTTTTATCTCTCGCTCATTACACTATATCAAATTCTTCACTTTACAAACAATCCCGAAACTCACCATGGCTTCGAAAGTCTACAACGTCGGCGTCATAGGATATGGGTAAGCAAACCTCAATTCTCCCTCTTCTATTTACACACCATATGAAATATCTTCTAACAAACCCCAACAGCATGTCAGCCAAAGTCTTCCACATCCCATTAATCACCGTCACCCCCTCCTTCAACCTGCACTCCATCGTCCAACGAACCCCCAAGCCAAACGACAACGCAGCGCACGACCACCCCTCCGCCAAAATCTACCACTCGGCAGACGCCATGTTCCAAGACCCCGAAATCGACCTCATCGTCGTGACCACCACGCCCGACACCCATTACACCTTCACCAAGACTGCGCTGGAAGCCGGAAAGCACGTCATCGTCGAGAAGCCGTTTGTGCCCACGGCCAAGGAGGCGGAGGATCTGGTGCAGATATCAAAGAAGACCGGGAAGCTGATCTGTGTCTACCAGAATCGCCGATGGGATAGTGATTTCCTGACGGTGCGGAAGCTGGTGGAGACGGGGACGATCGGGAGGGTGGTGGAGTTCGAGACGCACTTCGATCGGTGGAAGCCTGTGCGGCCTGAGACATGGAAGGGGACGTTGGGGATGGATCAGGCCGGTGGAGTCATCTACGATCTGGGCGTGCATGTTATTGACCAGGTGTATGTGCTGTTCGGGTTACCGAAGAGTGTGACTTGTGTGTTTTCTAATCAGAGGAATGATGGTGGGGAGGAGCCGGATAGTTTTACGGTGTTGTTGGGATATGGAAAGGGGGGGCCGTTGGTTACTGCCAAGGCTGGGGTGATGTGCGTTGCGGTCGAGCAGTTGAGGTTTTGGGTTCGGGGGACTAAGGCTTCGTATCAGAAGTTCCATTTGGATATACAGGAGGATCAATTGAAAACTGGGTTGAAGCCTGGGGATGAGGGGTTTGGGATTGAGAGTGATGATAGAGCTGGAAGCTTGGTGGTTATGGGAGAAGATAACAAACCCAGACAGGAGGTTTGCAAGAACGTTCAGCCAGAGACGTATGCAGCGCTTTATAAGGCGTTTGCGAAGGCTATTGCTGAGAATAGCGAGGATGCCGTTCCCGTCAAGGCCAGCCAGGCAGCTGAGGTACTGAGAATCATTGAAGCGGCGAGGGAGAGTGCTAAGAGTGGGAAGACTGTGAATCTGTAGATTATTTAGCAGGTATTATTGTAGAAACCATTCTAATCTAACTACAGCGGCTTCGAAATGTCATAAATATTACTTCTAGGAACTTATAGAAGGGAGTTGTTTGACTATCACATGAAGATTATTGTTTTGCCCAAGTTAACGAGTCAATTCTGATAGGACAGTTCGTAAAACCTGCAAGCAAACATTAAAGTTCTCACGTATTACACTTACACTTGATCAAGATTCGAAACCATAGTAAGCTTAAACTGGCAAACCTCGAGTTTAAATCACGGCTGAAGATGTTAGGGAACTATAGATCCGATATGCATAACCATGTAAAAAAAANTTAGACGAAAGCTTGTTCAAGACAACAGCACACTTTCACTTCAAAAGCCCAGGAAAATATAGATATGACCAATGTACACGTTGTAAGTTCTATTACATTATATACAATGATACTGGTATTAACACCTCCGGTTATTTTTTTNCTCCCCCACTCCAATTAATTTTTTAGATTTCAATCAAAGTAGAGTTCGTCCCCCCATCTACATCAACCGCTTAAAAAGCGACTAAAGCAATAACGGCCATAACGAAAGCACCTCCAAGGCTGGCACCCAATTGACCAGCACCATTGGGCTTGAATGGAGTTGGGGCAGCAGATGGAGCGGTACCGTTGGTGGTTGTGTTGGTTGTTGGGGCAGCAACAATGGAGGAAGCGGCGGTGCTGGTAGCCAGGGTAGTGCTGGCAGCAGCAGAGCTGGAGGAAACGGTGGAAGCAGCGGCAGACTTGGTAGCTGGAGCAGAACTGGTGGCAGCTGGAGCAGAGGAAGCTGGAGCAGAGGAAGCAGCGGCAGTGGTTGCTGGAGCAGCGAGGGCGGCCTTGCAAGCAGCCTGAGCAGCGGAGAGGACGCCTAGTGAACGATCTGTTAGAATACAGGCCTGCAAAACACAACTCGAGAATGGAATGAAGGAATCGACGTACTCAAAGCCTGGTCACCGCAAGAGCTGACCACACAGGTGGTGGCAGCGCCCTGGATGGCAGCTTGGTTGGAGGGCTGGCATTGGCAGACGATATCAGTAGCACCGCACTTGGTGGCAGACTTGGTAGCAGCGTCCAAGCAAGGCTGAGCGCAAGCTGGGATCTGAGCAGAGGCGAGACCAGCGAAGGCCATGACGGCAGCGGCGGCGTATGTGAACTTCATTTTGATTGAGTTGGAGGGGTATCAATTAAGTTTAACTGGAGTTTTAATTATTTATGTTGATGCCGTGAAAGAGTGATGGCAAAGTTGGAAACGAATGTAAGTGTCTTGACAGAGGAAGCAAGAAGAGGAAGCCACCACAAGATGGGGCGTAGGTGTGTTTTATGCTGTGGAAAGAGATGAGACTTCGCTTCACGATGCCGCCACCGGATATTGGCACTGGCGCTCCCAGGGCCCAAGCAGCCAGCGTACCACTATGGCGCTCGCAGGCAAGGAGAAGTAACGTGGCTGGATGCTCTCCCTAGCTTCTAGATGGGGCCTTTTCCTCCACCGCTGTAGGCCCAACCGCCGAGACTCCCGGGGGATTGGTTTTCCTCGATATTCGAAACCAGCTTCGGTCCGTACTTGTGATTATCTTTCTAGCTAGCATCTACGTTACCGGTAGATCTCATATTATTACGGCCTGCAGCGGTGAGCATGCTGCTGCTTCCTTCTGTTCTTAGAGTGTCTCGATCTTGGCCTCCTCCCGGAGAGAGCTGTCCTCAGTCTCTGGCAATAGGGTAATACCTAGCAGTGACTTGATCAAACGTTGCAGTACTGTACCAGCCAAGCAAACGCCAGAACGCCTGCAGGAGCCTCCTATTTGCTGGAGCCCCTGGAAGCGAGCCCCCATTCATGGAATTGACAGCGGTACTTATGTACGTCCGCCGTTTAGTACAGTAGTTACCGGTACCTCACCAAACGCACAAAAAAGCACCACAAAGGAGTAGGGAAAAGGGGAGGAGTTGTGTCATTCTAGAAGTAGCTTAGTCTGGTTGGAGGTCCCGCCTATGCTGACAGCTTCCCATGTTATCCGCGTCCTAATGGGAAGCCCCGCCAGACGCAATTAGAGTACACGGTATCGAGAGCGAATGATAAAAAATCGTCCGTGGATTAATTCGGGGGAGAGAAATTCGAGCCCCTAGAATAATTTTCAGTACGGTATTGTACTGTGATAAATTAATAATAATGAAGACCAGGGAGAATGAATCGCATGAAAATAAGTTTGGCGGGTAGCGGACATGACAGCGCGCTTTGGGCATAGTTTCGGTCGATGAATTCCTGGGGTCGGCCTAGTGTCAGGGGCAGCGGACCAGGGGCTCCTCTTGGCTGCTCTGCATCCGCCCGCAGAAACAGGAAGGTTGGTCCGGGCCAGAAGAATGAACAAGAGTGAAACCGCCTGGGCCAGACCAAAGAATGCTACTGTAAAGGACCGCTAGAGTTGCTGCTAAGAGTGAGTGCTGGCCAACCCCTTTCACCTCGTCCAGACGCGGAAGGTGCGACGGAATCCGCATTCGAAATTAGGGTGGTAGTAGCACTGTCCTGTAAGTTACTGTGTAGTTCTTATTCATACGTCGATCTCCATATGGTTACAGGGGCCTTCTGCCGTAATTTCGAACGCGATTAGGGATCCGAGATCCAAGTGATGATACCCTACCGTACTGAATGTTCTTATCGGTTTTGGTCAGGGGAGATGCCAAAGCTGTCTTTTGCTGTTGGCCATATGATAGCTGTCTAGAAATTTCTTTGGGTTTCCGAAAAAGCCAATTGTAGCCATGAGACGATCGAGACTACTGCTCTGGATATAACCACTTCCGTCGCGTTTCGAAATTCTCTCACTATGGCATCCTGTAAAGTACAGTACAGTACGGAGTACTACGTAGGTAAGTATTGAAGTATGTAATCCCAAATAACCGATACTTATCACCATTGGACCACAGTTTGCAGCTGCTTTAAAAATCTTCCTTGGTCTTCGAGCCCTGATTTTTCAGAGTATCATGCAGCCGAAAGCCACATCATCTAATTATAAGTCCCGGTGGCGTACCATATATCGGAGATCCTGCCTCTCTCGTGCACCTATATTTGAAGATCTGGGGGTTGGAAGCATCCATATTTAGCCATTCGCGGACGACAAGGGCAAAATCATGCTGTATGGAATAAAACCATCCTGAAGTTGTCTGCTATTATTTCAGAATAAATCTAATCGATGCTTCTGATTCACTTGAAAGTGAGTCACTACCTGACATCTCTCAGTGGTCTGCGCAGTTTCGACTGCGAACAGTATAGCAAAGATTATTGTATACCGCTTTTCGGAACCATTCTCCGTGCCAGTTTAGCGTATATGTCGAAACACTATAAGTATCTGCATAGGCTATCTTCACTCTTCGCACTATCTCTTGAGACATTGGCGCTCGGCTCCCCATGATTCCTTTCGATCAAAAGACCTTACAAATTATCAGCAAGAGAATACTAGATGACGTTAGATATAGCAAGACTATCTCGGCGAGCAATTACACCCAAATTCCCTATTCTATGTCTCTTCCTTTCTGAGATCCAGAAAACACTGCCATGTTTCCATATATTCGTACAAGCTTTGCTTGTATATTTACAAATTAAATTAGGGACTGCTGTATGATATAGAGTTTAACTGCCAATCAAATGCAAGATCAGCGTAAAATCTAGAAGCGTCATAGGCCCACGGGTGTGGGTAGAGTGACTAGCTAGACTTGACCACATAGGTTCAAGAATTTCGTAGACACAATGCGAACATTTCAGATTTTGGGCCTAGGATTGGAATTTAAAAGAGTAGTACAAGGAAAATCAAACTCCATATAAAACTTGGAAAATGCTTAATCGAAAGAGCATGGAAAATTGAGATTCTTGAGAATACATGCTTCTCTAGTAGCCTTACGTATAGCTAATTGTGCATGTCGCTTAACCAATCATCAACGAAGAACAATATCCTAGGAACTACAAAAGCTTTGGCTAAAGACTCTGCCATGCAGCCTTCCGGGTAACCTGCAGGTTGTGATATCATCCCGTGTACTCAACGGTGACAAAGAGGGAAAACCCTTCGTAGGAAACTCATTAGCTAAACGGCAAAGCAACGGTATTCTTAGAACAATCGGCATTCTAAGACCAACAGCACAACCAACTGAGGACCCTCAGAATATGGGACTCAGGATTTGAAAATATACAAGGCTTTAATTTCGCATCAGCTGAAAGAGTTGTATATCACGTGATATCAAACCGTATTCATGCCTGAGGAACCAAAGTCGCTTACCTATCTAGAAGTATCTAGCGTGCTGCGAAATACGCGGTTCTCACTTTTGCTCCCTTCTCTTTGGCACACGGCGAGTTCACATCCATCTCATCGACAGCCAGTTCTATCGCGCATCAGGAACCGCCTCAGTCGCCAATCCCCCTCCCCACAGCTTGATATTCAACACGCCGACGGCTCAACACGTCATATTTGACGCGCGCAGTCGTCGCACAGTGTCCCTATCGCTGCCCTTTGAGCCACATCCTCACCCTTGACCTTGTTGCCACCAATTCGGAATCAATAATCAAGAAAGAGACATCGCGCCTAGCTCGGTCCATCAAAAAAAGTAGTCGAGCATCAGCACAGGACGCGATCGAAGTCATCCCGGCGCGACAGCATCGATACGGACTCCCTAGAGACCTTTCTGGGGCCTGTTCGCTCTTCCTTTTCTCGGTGCCTAGTGACATTCACTTTTTCCCAGGACAGCTTTTCTCGACATCGAACCTGATGCGCAAGGCCAGTCCTGGTATGCGCCGTGTACACTATTGAAGTCCCACCAACGCCCTTACGCGCTTAATACTATAAGATCAATTCATCATGGCTTCAGTTCAGAGCGCGCCAGCGGTCCAACAGCCGGGAGCGGCGCTTCCAGCCAACATCTCTCAGCAAAGCGTCCAAGAAGCCTTTATGGTAAGTCAAGTTGTACCTTGATATACATTGACATTAGATTGGCTATTGTATTCCTTGGATGCCTGCTAATTGTGCTGCAGAAATACAAACAGATGAAGGATGCAGGAATATCGGAGAAGGATCCCGAATTCATGAAAATACATCAGCTGCTACAGACCATCCAGCATCAGCGGATGTTCAGCAAGCAAAGACAGGCTCTCGCTCAACAACAAATGTTACAGCAGCAGAATGCCAATAACGCTACACACAATGGTGCCAATGGGGCGCGTCCAAACCTCCCGAATGGTACCGCTATATCTCAACCCGCTGCCTCAACACCACTTGGACCTTCTGCTATGTCTGCTACAACCGTTAATACAAATGGTCCAAAAGCGACACCGCAGCGACCCGTTCAAGCGGGCAGCGGTTATTTCTCTCCAGAGCAGCTGGGAATGCTCAAGCAACAAATTTTTGCTTTTAAGTCTTTATCGAAGAATTTAGGCATACCATACAAAGTTCAGCAACAACTTTTTGCTCAGCAAAAGAGGCAACCAACCCCAGAACAAGCAGCCCCTGCTGCTACCAAGTCCATGGACGAAACAATAACTGCAGCTAGTCTCGACAAAACGGCAGAGGGTCCTGAAGTTACTAAAAAGGTGCATGAATATACAGGATTCAAGTCACCGTTGGAAGGTCTACCCAAGAAAATTAGTTACTCTAGTCATGCCTTACGACAGAACCGACCTTTTATTCCCAGTCTCTTACCATCTGGTATTGATGTTGAGAAAATTCGTACTGATCGGGAAACCGTCATCTATAATCGTATGGCAGCAAGATACAACGAATTGAAGTCTCTTCCTGCGAATATTGCCCATTGGGACACGCGAAATGACGAAATAACGCCAGACGATTCGGTGAAGCGCAAGGCGTTAATCGAAATGAAGTTGCTAAGCCTGTATGCAAAGCAACGACAAATGAGAGAAAAAATTGGCAAGCAGATGGTCCAATATGACAATCTTGCAATGACGGCAAATCGAAGTCATTATCGTCGTATGAAGAAGCAGTCATTGAGGGAAGCGAGAATCACTGAGAAGCTTGAGAAGCAACAACGTGATGCCCGTGAGAGTCGCGAAAAGAAGAAACATACCGACTATCTTCAGACAATTCTTAATCATGGTCGCGAGATCCAGAATGCTGCTGTTGCCCAGAAGCAGAAGATGCAGAAGTTGGGTCGTATGATGCTTGCACAGCACCAAAATATTGAGAAGGAAGAGCAGAAGCGTATTGAGCGAACAGCCAAGCAACGTTTAGCAGCATTGAAATCCAACGATGAAGAAGCATACTTGAAGCTGCTTGATCAAGCCAAGGATACTCGTATCACTCATTTGCTTCGACAAACCGATGGCTTCTTGTCACAACTCGCTGCCTCTGTTAAGGAACAACAGCGAAAGGCTGCTGAGCGTTACGGTGATGATTCTGGTGAATTCACGAGAGAGGAATCAGACGATGAGGAGGAGGAGGACGAAGAGAATACTCGCAAGATTGACTACTATGCAGTGGCTCATCGTATTAAAGAAGAGGTCTCAGCCCAGCCAAATATTCTAGTTGGTGGTACTCTGAAAGAATATCAACTGAAGGGTCTCCAATGGATGATATCACTATACAATAATAATCTCAATGGTATCCTAGCAGATGAGATGGGTCTTGGTAAGACCATTCAGACCATCAGTTTAATTACATACCTCATTGAGGCTAAGAAGCAACCTGGACCATTCCTTGTTATTGTACCATTGAGTACATTAACTAACTGGAACCTCGAATTCGAGAAGTGGGCACCATCTATTGCTCGGGTTGTGTACAAAGGTCCACCAAATGCTCGAAAGCAGCAGCAACAACAGATCCGTTACGGTAATTTCCAGGTTCTTTTGACTACTTACGAATACATCATCAAAGACAGACCTGTTTTGAGTAAGATCAAGTGGATCCACATGATTATCGATGAAGGTCATCGTATGAAGAACGCTTCGTCCAAGCTCAGTGCTACTCTCACCCAGTACTACAGTACTCGATACCGTCTTATTCTCACTGGTACGCCTTTGCAGAACAACCTTCCTGAGTTGTGGGCACTCCTTAACTTCGTACTACCAACAATCTTCAAGTCCGTGAAGTCTTTTGACGAATGGTTTAATACTCCTTTTGCCAATACTGGTGGTCAAGATAAGATGGAGTTGACGGAAGAAGAACAAATTCTCGTCATCCGTCGTCTGCATAAGGTGCTCCGGCCTTTCTTGCTTCGTCGTCTCAAGAAGGATGTCGAGAAGGATCTTCCAGACAAGACTGAAAAGGTCATCAAGTGNCAAGTTTTCAGCGCTTCAAGCCCGCTTGTACAAGCAAATGGTTACACACAACAAGCTTGTTGTCAGCGATGGAAAGGGTGGAAAGACTGGCGCTCGTGGTTTGAGCAACATGATTATGCAACTGCGGAAGTTGTGTAACCATCCATTCGTGTTTGACGAGGTCGAGAACCAGATGAATCCAACGAATACAAGCAACGATCTTCTGTGGCGAACAGCTGGCAAGTTTGAACTACTCGACCGTATTTTGCCCAAGTACCAAGCGACCGGCCACAGAGTTTTGATGTTCTTCCAAATGACTGCCATTATGGATATTATGGAAGACTTTTTGCGATACCGTGGAATACAGTATCTACGTCTGGATGGTACGACGAAGTCAGATGATCGTTCCGAACTTCTTCGAGAGTTCAATCGCCCTGACTCTCCATATTTCATGTTCTTGCTCTCCACACGTGCAGGAGGTCTCGGATTGAATCTTCAGACAGCCGATACCGTTATTATCTATGACTCTGACTGGAATCCGCATCAGGATTTGCAGGCTCAGGATCGTGCTCATCGTATTGGTCAGAAGAATGAAGTCCGAATCTTGCGTCTTATCAGCTCAACTTCAGTTGAGGAGAAGATTTTGGAACGTGCCAAGTTTAAGCTTGATATGGATGGTAAAGTTATTCAGGCTGGTCGATTCGATAACAAGTCCTCGGAAACAGATCGAGATGCTATGCTTCGAGTGATGTTAGAAACTGCAGAGGCCGCAGAGGCAATGGAACAGGAAGAAATGGATGATGAGGATCTCAATTTAATCTTGGCCCGTAACGATGGAGAATTAACTGTCTTCCGGGATCTCGATGCAGAGAGAGCTAGAGATCCCACCTATGGTACTATTCCTGGTACTAAACACGTACCGCGTCTGATGGTGGAGAGTGAGCTCCCAGAGATTTACATGTCTGATGGAAACCCTATTTCAGATGAACCTGAGCAGATCCAAGGTCGTGGTGCTCGTGAGCGTACGCGTGTCAAGTATGATGATGGACTTACTGAGGAGCAATGGCTTAATGCTGTTGATGACGACGAAGATTCACCAGAAGCTGCAGCAGCACGAAAAGCCGCTCGGAAAGAGCGTCGGGAACTTAACAGACTCAAGAGACTCGGACAAGGTGCACAATCTGCAGATGGATCCCCTGTTGGAAGCCGCGACAGTACCGAAGAGCCAGAACCAACTCCAAAGAAAGGACGAGGCCGTAAGGGTGGCAAAGGTGATAAGCGGAAGGCCGACGATGTTGATGATGAACCTCCTGCTAAGCGGAAACGGGTCTCAACTGTTCGGGCCAAGCCATTGGTAACTGAAGGTCTCACCCTTAAACAGAGAGCAGTTCTGCAGACCAGTCTGAAGAACATTTTCGACGGCTTGATGGCTCTTGAATCTAATTCTGATGACGAATCTGACGACGAGGATAATAATGATGAACCGGCTGAAAAACGACTCGTTATCCCTCCTTTTGTTGCACTGCCTTCCAAGAGAGATTACCCTCAGTATTATGTCATGATTAAGGAGCCGATTTCAATGAAGATGATCGAGAAGAAGATCAAGAAGGAAGAATACAATAGCGTTAATGACTTAAGACGGGACGTTCAGTTGCTTTGCGACAATGCAAAGACATTTAACGAGGATGGTAGCTTGATTTATGAGGATGCTTGCGCAATTGAGGTGAGTTTTAGAAGATCTGATGAAGCTTGTGTTATATGGAATATTGTACTAACCTACCTTTCTCCAGGCTGCTCTTGCGTCTAAGATCCGTGATGAGATCAACGAACATCCCGAGCTTGGCGACTTGGACGACTCTTCCCGCAACGGTGGTTCCACTGCTAATACTACAAGTGCAGGAACCCCGCTACCAATGAGCGGCTCCAGCGGGAAGGTCAAACTAACTTTCAATAACCCTAATAACTATGCCAACGGCGGAAGTAGTGGTGTTCAGAGTGATGACGAGGATTAATCTGAGGTATTGGTTCAGCCAACGATGATCTTTTCTCTCAATGGATACATCACAATTATGACTGACGTTCTAAACTGCGGTGTTCTGGGAAAGGGCCAGGGGTTTGCATGTCTGGTCGGGTTTTCGTTTTGACGTTCTGACATTAAGATTTGTCGACAGTGCTCGTCACTTGTGCTATTGTATGAGTTGGGATTTCTTTTTTTYCTTTCTTCTTTCAATTTTACCTGGCGTTGAGCAAGGGGGAGGAATTATTTGGTGAAAAACGAATGGGCATTAAGTATCTCACTGACTGCAAAGCACGGTGTGGGTGCTTTTAAGAGCCTAGATTGTATTCTAATAGATAGCCCGGTAAAGAAAGAATTGAACCATTAAGTATTACTGCAGTGTCAGCCTAGTAGCTGAGTGTTAAATGTCCAATTGTACGCCATTTCCCACATCCCATCCTCCGAACCCTTATATTCTTACTTCCATAGATCTAATTATTGACCATCCGAAACCTAAGTCCTGGCCCTATACATATCCCATTTACGCCTTGAGTCCATAGCCTCTTCCCATCACCTCCTGAGCACATCCGCGCACGGCAGAGAAAATTCAGGCGCTGTTCCTTACTGAGTCTTCCCGTCCTGATACCCATTCCCGAACGTCGTCGCGCCGCGCTTGTCCTCCTTCACAATCGCAATCCCTTTCCCATCCCTCTCTTCCCTCACCACAAACGGCAACACATTATACAGCCATCTAGCGGCCAAGAACGACGTGGTGGCCGATACCCAGAGGAAAACACCGATTGGCACAGTGATGAAGAGGACGGGGATTAAGACCAATACCGCGACGCCGGTCCAGAAAAGAGTGAAGATGATGGCGGTGAAGATGGAGAAGAGTAGGGTTCCAGTGACGAAGGCGGCGAAGAGCGCGAGAGGGGTGAAGGAGAGGAGGAGTTGGAATGCGATGAAGGTCTAGCGGGGTGTGAACTGTTAGCGGGGGGAGGGAAATAAGTGATATTTATAGCAATATTGTGGGAGTTTTTTTTTCTTCTTTTTCAATAAAGTCTTCTTTTAGGGGGTTTTGTGATATTGAAAACAAAAATTACAGGAATTTGGAAATTTGAAAACACGTACGGCTAGGAATGGGTGTTCGTTCGCAAATGCGCTGATGTTGCTGTAGAACTGCCCGCGAGTCTCGGGTGTGACGACACGGTCGAGGAGACGTTGCGCGCGGTTGAACATGTTGCAGGCGGCCTGACGCGCTTCAGCGACTACCATGTTTGCAATTTTCTCTTTCTTTTTCTTCTTTCTTGCGGATATTGGAGATAGATATAAGATTTGGATGTTAATTCAGTTGGCCAGGAACTGTGGAGGGAGGATTGCAGCTGTTTATATTACTCTACATTGCCAATCCAAGTTCTTCTCAGCGGGCGCGCAGGGGGAGTGGGACGAGAAGTCCGGTAGCAGTGACGCCATTCACGTGATGGGATGACGGTATGATGTCCACATCAACATTTCATCTTTTCTTGCTTAAATCTGAGACATGATCTTTTTTTGCCCCGGATTGTGAAGAGGAATAATGCACGCCAACATATTTATCATTGTGGATTCTGTTATGTGAGGGCATTTTGTGACTACCTAACTGTCACGATCACGAGCATAGCAATAGTTAAACTGAGAAGTTTAAAGCGAGAAAAGATCAAGGGTATCAGAAATCCGGTTCACTAAATCAGATATTCGGATGGGTGTTCTTATGTCTGCACTCTATACCAGAGCTTGCTTTTAAGTCAACCCCTTGAGCCTTGAAGGAAGGCACAGAAGGAATCAGCCGATCGACATATGGCTATTGGCAATTGAATCTTTCTCTGAATAGTTCATCTCAGGTCTAGTCTATCTAGCTATTCTTAGATTCAATAATATCATCAATCCACACTTTGACCTTCTCGGCCATAGTCTCACTATGCCCTATAGTTCCGGTTAGAACGCTATATATTTGATCTTTAATGCAACTTACAAATGCAAAATGAATGCTCGATTCCATCCTCATCAATCATCATCACTGGTCTGGATGATTTGTCGTCTTCATCCGACTGTCCTCTTGCAGCTATTATAGCATCTCTTGTATTATTTGCCACCCAGTGATCCTGCTGGGCTTGAGTAATAGACCTCAGCACAATGGCCCAAAGAGGAAACTTACATTGTGTCCAAAGTAGAAGAACAATTTAGGCACAGTAGCCTTCTCATTTTTATCCACATGCTCAATGCCCCAGATATCATCATCCCATTTGTCCTCTGTGATCATCTTGAGCTCATCTCTAAGTAAATGTCTAGTCATCACGGTTATGTCAGTCAATAGAACATCATGCAGTTACAAGACGCTCACAAAGCCTCCCAGACCCCCATTTTGCTTCTTAAAAACTTCCTCGTAACCTCGATAGCGTCATCTGGCATATGCGTAACAAAACGAATCAACCGATTGAGAACCCAATCAGGCACTGGCAATAGCAAACCATTCGCTATCCCGGCCATTAAGCTTGGAAACTCTGGAATTCGGGCTAAAGACCTTGAGACTTTAACACCGCTAGGGCTGTGTGCAAGGTGCATGACCGTGGGGAACATGAGAATCCCACCAGATACTGAAATAACAGGAGATGATGATTTTCTGAGTCGGTGTAGAATTTCAAGAGACATATAACAGCCAAGTGAATGAGCAAGGAAAATCACACTATCATAGGCTTCGCCTTTTCTTGGACCACTTGGGATGCGCTGATCTCTCAGACATTGCATGGATAACTCTATCTGCTCTTCCAAGCCACATGGAGAGGTTCTTCCCGCCGTTGCTTCATCATCGTCTACTTCGAAGCCAGCAAGGTTACGACCGTAGATGTAAAAAATATTAGACGCTTCTTCCTCTGAATGTGATTGAGAGAGCAATTGATGCAAGGTCCCTAGAAACGTTTTGTAGTAGGAGACGCAACCCGGGTTTCCAGAGAGGAAATATATGAGATTATGTTTGGCTTCAGGGTGCTCAATTGGTGGAGAGAATGAGATTTCGGAAACCATTGGATGTTAAGGAACTCGTCCCAAAAGCAAAAAGGAAATAATCAAGAGATGTCGAGGTTGTGGTGATCCCGAAGTCAGTTTGCCATATCTTTTGGAATCGGTTCCCGAGCTGCCGAGGTGTCTTGTTCGATGCTGCAGCTGAAAGCAGTGCGTTGTCACCCTCATTCACTTACAACCAATTCTCGAGCAGCTGCACACAGCAATGACACGAAGTATCAATAGACTCAATTATAAAAAAATTATGGACAAACCATGACAGAGTAGATAATGCCGGTACAGGGAAGGCGTTTTGTTCCTGCATTAGACCGAGCCCTAAGAGCTTGTACTGTACGTTGCTGCCTACGTGCGTGATTTTCTGCGGCGCTGAAACTCCGAACGCTTGTCATAATAAACATTTAAAAGCAATCCACACATCTCACGAAGTTTCTTGTGAGTTTTCAGGGTGAACATAAGATTGTTGAAAACAATTGCCCAAGATGGTGAATATATTAAGGCCCGTCGGCCACTTGTAAGTGAATTTCTAAGGGCCAATTGATCAGAAAAACTCACGCAACGATTTCACAGAGAGAAGGCGTCAACGTCAAGACACAGCTTGGGATTCTACAGATCCGTGGCTAACACTGCGACGTACTCTATACCTATATCCGCTCTTAATGATGAAAATTCTTTACCAACAATTCTTGAGGCAGCACTTGCCAAGGTGATTCTCCGTCACCCAAACCTCTGCTGCGGCATCCTCGGTGAAGACACCAAGTCACCTGCATTCGCCCGTTTGGATGAGATTGACGTGAGGAAACGTATCGAGTATGAGAAAATCCAAGCTATTACCCCAAAAGAATACGATGGAGCTTTGATGAATCTCCTTGCAAAACAACACTCTCAGCTGTGGCCTGAGATCGAGCGTCTACCACCTTGGAAAATCGTTATATTCCAACCAGCAAAGGCTGTTCTTGATGAGGGCAAGAAAGTCCTAGACGTAGCATTCTTCTATCACCATGGTATAGGCGACGGCATGAGCGGAGTAGCATTCCACCTCTCCTTCCTCCCAGCACTCAACGCCGTTACCAACGACCTCCAAAATAGCATCAGCACACACAATCCCATAGTCACCATCCCAGAATCACTCACCCTCCTTCCATCTGTCGAAGACCACATCTCCTTCACAACCTCCTATGCCTACCTAATCTCCAAAATGTGGGACGCCTTCCGTCCATCCTGGCTTTTTCCCGATAGACGTCCCGCGCCGTGGACCGGCGGAAAAGTAACCTTCGAAGGCATCGAATCCTATAAAGTCCACGCCCGCCTCCTCACCATCCCAGCACCGCTACTTTCTCCTATCCTCAACCAATGCCGCAAGCACCACACAACTCTAACATGCCTTATACACGCACTAACACTCGCATCCCTCGCCGCACTCCTCCCCTCACCGCAAGCAATCAAGACAGCAATACCCTACTCCCTCCGTCCCTGGTCCAAGACGCCCAGGACCGAAATCACAGTGCAAGTCTGCAACCACCCGAGCCACTACGAAGAAGAAACCATCTCTGCTCTCCGCAAAGCATCCACAAATCCCAACCCCAACTCCACTTCTAACTCTAGTTCCAGTCCTAATTCCACTCCCTCAAATGACCTCGATTCCCAAATCTGGACCATAGCCTCCACCTTGAAATCCAACCTCTCCGCCGATCTCGCCACCATACCCAAGGACAACCTGATCGGAGTCCTAAGCTACGTGAGCGATTGGCACAAGTTCTACTCTGCGGAGGTAGGACTGCCGCGGAAGAGTACCTTTGAGGTTTCTAATGTCGGGGTGTTGAAGCCGCTGACATCTTTTCCTGCGCCATTCTCGGCATCAGCAGCAGCATCGTCACCAGCAGAAGGAGAACTAACAGGGAAGAACGAGGAGAGTAATGACAACCCCGCATGGACCATCTCAAGAGATATCTTCACCCAGTGCGCATCCGTAACCGGCGAGGCTCTTAATCTTGCCGTCGCGAGTGTTATCGACGGGCCGTTGGCTATTGGGATTACCTGGCAGGATGGAGTACTAGACGAGGAGCTTGTGCAGGATGTCATGAAGAGGCTGGAGAGGATGTTGGTTTGTATTGGGGAGGGGGAGAAGATCTCTGCTGGGGGTGTACTGTAATAATCTGATTAATGATCGATCGATCGGGGTTGTGTATGCTTTTTGTGGTTTTCTGGGGGAAGAGAAAGGGGAAGATTTGAATGCTAATGATACATTTACATTTAAAGAGAGTTAGATAATATAGAGATAGTTAGTAGGACTTTCATGAGGAGTGTTAATAATCATAACGTAGATAACTTAGCGTCTAATCTTAATAGTTAGTAGTAGAAGCCTTCAATAGGAATCAATAGATAAACACGAAAGGCAAAATGGCATCTGGAAGCACGATTGATGAAATTTTTATTTTTGATATTTTTTTTTNGAAAACTCTTTCTCTATCCTCTTCCATTGCGCCATCCACAACCAGGACCAAAAATCTACCCATCGTAGTCTACAACACAAAAACAACCACCATCACACCACCACTCACCTTCCCCCCCACAAGCCTAAGTAACAAAACAAACAAGTCAAGTCAATTGTGTCCATCATCCTCCAGTGACTAAACTACCAGGGGCTACATAATCAAGCATGTGTATCTGCTCTGTTCCCTTCTCTGTAGTCTGGAAATTTCCTCCCTCTACCACCCTAATCTAAAATAGTAATTCCAACACATACGCACATTCAACCACCTCCCCACTAGCTCTAAAAAAGCTCACAAAAGATCATAAAAAAAACCAAATCCTTTTTACATTTTCAATGAAAACTTTTGGTGGTCCCATATCATCACAATAGCAAATGCCAAAAGCCAATCCCTTTCTCATTCTCCTTCCAAAGTAAACCCGATCTAGAGAGAGAGAGAGTGAAGGAACAAAAGAAAAGTATAAATGACAGAAAAANTTAAATCCCCCNGAGCACCGCTCATGCATATACAAAAANTCATTCGGGAAGCGATTGTAAGAATAGTAGTACAACAGCCCCGAAGTTACATGTCCAAAGACACGAAGAAAGGCCCGTGTGAAGAAAAGAAGAGGAAAAAAANGAAAAGAGTCGTAAAGTTATCATATAGTCATCCACTTCAACTTCTAAAACTGCTGATCTGCCACTGATATTGTGGCAAAAAGGGGCCATCCCTCTAAATCTGTGGGAAGAGCATATAGCTTCCTCTCCTCTTCTCCGCGATTCTAGTTGCAGCTGCGGAACTAGATGCCCTTGCTCGGCCCTTAAACTCTTTGTTTGGGGAAGAGAGAAGAGGAACCGATACATTCCTTCCGTGAGAAGGAGCGTTTCCATTACCACCACCTATAATTGATGCATCCTTTGCTACAGTATCCACATAACCTTCCGCCACAGGGCTGAGGTTTGAGTTGTTATCAACGGGGCTCATGGGAATTGGTGGTGGCACAAAGTGATTGATGCCCTTTCGCGAAGGCGGGCTCTCCATCGTCGGAACTCTCTTGCGCGTAATTGTTGTTGCTGGTCCAGGAGTGGAGCTTTGGACATCTGATTGTTCAACTGCCTCTTCTTGCTCAGTTTCATCTCCAGAGACATTTAGCTCCGCCAATCGCGATGGCAGATCCACATCAGATCTGCGGATGGAAGAAGGGATCAAGTCCGGTAGCGAGGATGAGGATCCGAAGGAACGATGTTCCTGACCCAGGCTAGCAACTCTGCTCTGCATGTACCCAGAATCTTGACTTCCTCGAAGGTTCATGTTTGAGAAGCGTGTGCTGGAGCTGCTTCTGGCTGAACCGCGTGAGAAATCGCTAGATCTAAAAGATGCAGTACTAGAGAGTGTCTCCTCGATCGGCGAAACAGCTTGGTATGAGTCTTGTTGGAAGATTGAGGCGGAGGTTGATTTGTTCATATCATGCTGAGCCATCAGCTCGTCGTAGAGCGCTTCTTGATCCATTTGGGCAGAAAAGTCGTTTGGAATGAGAAGAGTCGGGCTTAGAGTGAAGCCATGAGACTCCTTAAACGATGATGCATGAGACGTATTTCTGAGGTGCGTGGGTCTAAGGAGGTTTGCTGGTGTGCGAGGGTCAGATTCCGCAACAGAATTATTTGACATGGGAGAGAGCTCTGGAATGTCATACGGAGCTGGGACCAACAGGGATGGACGAAAGCGTCCCGGTTGGATTTGACGCTCATCATGAAGATGAAAATCCATACCTTCCTCCAACACCTGCCCAGCAAATGGGGACGTTTCGCGAGATCGTGCCTCGACAGTGGTATTGTTGCTCGAATCGTTTCCGACCGAAGTGCGCTCCCANTTGAAAATCGCAATCAGCCTCAGCCTCGTGCTCATAAATGTAGTCGATATCGTCTTCCCAGGAACCTTGTTCCTGAGCAAATTTAGGGGAGAGTGGCTGGCGTGCTTCCATGACCCTATCCTCCGGTGCATCCTCCAGCATAGTAGATAATGCTGTCCCTGGCCGACCTGATGATTGATCATGGGCCTTCAATCTGAGGGAAGGAACTGATTGAGAGATCCTCAGTTCAGCACTTGTAATAGAATTCCTCGACATTCTTGATCGTCTCTTCGCAATGACCTCCTCCTCTTCTGGTACATCAGCGAGATCTCCGAAGGTCGTCTCCGATGTAGAAGCTGTCAATGGCCATGCCTCATCCCCAGGCGTTGTAATTGCGTGAGAGACTGGTCGTTCCGAGAAATAATCCAGTTGTGGTGTCCATGCTGGCTGCAGTGGTGGGGGAGGGCTATGGAGCGGAGATCCCCGAAACGCCTGGGTTGTCTGTGGTCGTTCAATGTTGGCAGGCGCTTGATCAAAAGCTTCATACAGCATAGAGCCTGTTCGCGATGATACCCGTTCGGGCAAGTCAATTGGGCCTGGTGGAAGTAGAGGGGATCTCGGCGGTCGAGGTGGTGGTGTGCGCCTTCGCAGATTGTCATGTGACCTTGTGTGATACACCAGCTGAGGTGGGCTCGTTGACTTTCGCAGCGTGTTCCGTTTCCGTGGAGGACTCTGTAGAATAGAACCCCGCTCCACATCATTGTTATATGCTTCATTGATGGAGACGGATGAAAAGTTCTCGAAGTGTAAGTCATGGTTTCGATAGCTCTTCATACCCGCACCAGTGAGTGCCTGCGAGGCTCGAAGGTTTGCGTATTCCGTGACTGGATCGGCCGCGGCCACCTGTCCAAGATTCGGTAAGTGGTCTTGACGTATCTGAGCAACATGTTGGAAGTTGTAAGGTCCTGAGATGTTGTGTCGTTTTTTGGTGGGGTCCTGGGCAAAAGAGCGAGTGCGTGAGGACATGCTGTCGAGTCGTGAGGCTGCTTTGCCAAAGTACCGTTCCTTTGCTGGGGCAGTCTCTTCGGGTGAAACGAGAGATGGGTTTGCATCATCATCAAGACCCGCAGTGGTACCTCTTCTCTGCTTCCGTCCACCGCGAGAGAATATAGACTTGCCGAAAATCTGGACGCTGTCTGGACGTTCTGCTCGTCCTGGCATGGTGCTGGCGTGCGATCTATGAGATCTGTGAGACGACTTGCGGGACAATGATGATGCAAGGTTCTCGGCCGAGCCTATGCTCGATTCTCTAGATGATCGAAAGGACGAGCTTCCAGAAGACAAGGTGTGCGTGCGAGAATTGTTTCCAAATATCGAGCTCCTCTTCATTTGTTCTGTATAGGCACGAATCTGTTCGGATGAAGGAGGTCCATCAATGGCCGGCTCGAGGCTTTCTGTCGATGACTCAGGTGTAGGACCGGTCAATTGGCCCTCGGTCAGCCGTATTTCTCTTTCCTTTGCTATGGCAGCCTCCTTCTGCTTTGCCATCTCTTTTCGGTTCGAGAGGGAATAGGTCGACATAAAGGTCGATTTTCCAAAAGGGTACATTTGAGACGACAAAGTGGATCAGCAGCAATTGGGGAACAGACGCGAAGAGACAAAAAAAATTGGTCCCCAGTTGGCGGCGCAGGTAATATATATGGGCTTATGCTGCGGCCCAGGGGATCCCCCCAGTCTCGACAATTAAGTATGTTGCCGAAGATCGTTGATATGGGGGAAACGTTCAGAAACCCCGGCCGTGTGGCATTGATGGGGTGTGATTCGAATAATCACCAGATGGCCTTTCCTATTCTCATATATGTCCTGCTTCCCGTCTGATCGGTGTTGATGTTTGAGCTAGGGGGGAGTGGGAAAAGGGTGCTGAGGTTGTTCGAAAGGGATCGACGTTCTTGTAACGACCCTTTAACGATGGGCCTGGGATTCTCGATAACGAGGCCTTTTTGGGGGAAGGCGGAGGAGGCTATCGGCTAGAGAGATTTCGGATCAGCGTTGTGTTGTGCCGTATTTGAACTGGGTCGAAGTAGGGACCAGGGTTAGAAAAAANGTTGGTGGATTCGGACCAAGAGTAATGAAAAAGAGTTGTAGGGCGCAGGTACATGACAGGGGGTTCATCTTGAAGCTTTGGGACTAACCTAACGGCAGTATCAGATACTCGGGCAAGATTGTTTTGGGATGCACCAGACGCGTCTCTTTTCGTAGGGTATTACGACTAAGAGTCGCCAGACTACCAATTGGCCCTACTCCTGAAGAATATGAAGCGTCGTCTCAACTGAACACAACCGAAAACAACCCAAAACACGCGAGAGAGAAAAGAAGAAGAAAAACAGCTACTTTTGCAGCAGCAACTGTGACGAAGCAGAGCAGTGAAAGCTGAATGTCGTGCTCTACGATCCCGGCGCGAGAAGTGGGCGGCGGCGGCTGGGGAAAGGATATCACAAACCAACGAGGATGAAGCTGCTGGTGGGATGAGAGGAAAGCTGCACTGCAGCAGAGCACACGTAAATAACACAACGTTGGAGCCAATTGAATAATTCGAGCCATGTCGAGTCACAAATTGATTGATCGAATGTGCGGAGGAAAGCCCCTCCCCCCCTGGTTGCCCCAAGCCTCGAGAGACGCTCCTTAAACGCGCATAAGAAAAAAAGTTAAAAGGCGCCGTCAGCACGCAGCGATCGATCTATGGTCGGGGGCTTTTCATATGTAGCCAGGGAGGACTTTTGTCACAGTGCAGGTGAGTGGTGTAGCAACAACGCGTGTGAGAAGAGTCGAGAGAAGACGCATAAAGTTGCACACCAGCACCAGGAGTGTGGAGTAAAGGCTTTAGGGATGCCATNCCCAGCCCACTATTTTGCATGCAAAGTGCGAGCTTGAGCTTGTGCCGCGATGGGTTCACTGCACGTACTAGACCACCGTCTTCTCCGTGCTCTCCGTGTTCTACTATAGTGGCCTCGAAAGGGCTGCTCTGGAGAAAAACGATTCAGTTATTACTGCACAGTAATTGACATGAATCCGGAGGAGGGGGATATCACCAAGTGTAGCCGGTCGTACTGTAACTTTGCAGTAATTAGCGTGTTCTCGTTGTTGTGGTGCGTGGTGGTAGTCCTAGTGGTGGTCGTAGTGGATGTTGTGGAAGACGCGAAACGGCACCAGCGCTAAGCCGCTTCAGGCAAGCTGTCAGCCAAAAAGACCCTTTCCCCTGTGAGACCCCTTCTTGGGGCCCAGCAGTGCCTGTGCGAAAGGGGGGAAGAAAAAGCTGCTAAAAGTGCTTCACACTGCATCCCGCTGCCAATGGCGACGCGTTCCAGTGGCCGGGCTTGTTGTTGCTCTCTTTGAACCCTCAGGGATTCTTTTTTTGTTTTGCAGGACGTTGTGCTCTCGCCCCGAGCAGCAGGCACAAAGCAGCTTTAGCTGCAGCAAAAGAAAGTTACTGCACTTGGCCAAACGGCATGCGACCGAGCCCCCGATGGCGGCGCCGCTGGAATCGTCCGCTCCCCAAATTGCTTTTCGAATCAGATCCCCTTGTACTCCTCCGTATGCACTCGACTCTGGTACAGTACTGTACAGTACTTTCGTATTGTACCTTTCTGCTTTTTTTCGTTGGTCCGATACAGTACCTTACCTTCGTACCTGCTCTGGCGTGTGTGCCTGGGCGCTGCTGCTGTGATGCACTGCTCTGCAAGGTAAAAGCAAAGGCAAAGGCAACGCAAGTCAACGCAACGCAAAGGTAAGGCAGGTCGCCGACCACTTGGCTGACGAATCTGCCATCACGTCACGGGCAGTAGTCCTCTGGTCCCTCAGGCCCCCAGGAGCCCAGCGTAGCCCAGTAGCCCAGTGAGTGCAAATCCTGCCGCCGTCGCACAAAGCTGCTGGGCAAAGGCGAAGTGACAGTCAAGTTACTTCGGCACAGTTTCCATCACGTCCTTCGCCATGGTCCGGCGAGGAGATGGCCGGTTCGAGAGAGGCTTCAAGAATGCCTCTTTCTTACAAATGTTCATGCTGATGATGTTCATGCTCCACGGCCCAATGATTCATTCTCGTTCTGCTGCACGCGACTCCAGCGTTGCAAGCGATGCGGGAAAACGCCACGGTGTCAAATAGTGAACGGAAAGTCCTCCGTCCGTTTTTTTCTTTCTTCTACAGTACTGTACTGGTACTTCCTTCCGCGCCTCTCAAACGGCTCCCTCCAGCCCAAGGAGCAGGCCGAGTCACCTTGTCATCCGACAAGCCTGGCCACTAACAAGCCACCTCTCGATGTGGCTGGAGGATCCAAGCATTTGGCGTTGGATCGCGATTTGGCCCATTTATGCCTCACCCCACTATGTGCGACTGTCGTACCGGAGTACTGTACATGTGCATACGGAAAGTGCTCAGTTGTGAGCCGAAGAGTTGCGAGGACTGACGGGCGGAGTTGATTGAGTGCTGAAACGAGGCGGTCCAGGAACGGGCCAGAAGCCATTGAAGCCCATGAAGCCAGTAGGGTCAGTCTAGTCCCAGCAGGTTGCTTTCTTGCAGCGCGATGGTGCTCTCTCCCCGCCGTGACAGCATCGGCACCATGACGTGGGCTGTGGTCCCCAATAGATCCGGTACAGATGCAGTACAGTAGTAGTACAGGACAATCGGCCATTGATCCTCTAATTATGCCGTCGTGCCCTCAATGCAATTGCTGCCGAATCTCGGAGTCCGACGAACCGTCACGAGAGGTCGTGTTTTGTTCTGTACCGTACTGTGTAGTGCGGAGGGAGCATCAGAGGGAGCATCAGAGGGAGCATCGGAGCTTATGGTGTAACACTGAAGCGTGCGTCTAGTCTATTCTTGCCTCGTCCCGATATCCGGGAAAAAGCAGAGGGATCGAGGCGATGGGAACGTCGGATTGTTGTGGTGTGTCTTCTCGTATGAGCTACGAGCGATGTGTGGGTAAAGAGGTGGAGTAGACGTGTAGCAAGCAACTTGCAAGGTACGTAAGGTACGTAAACTTCGTAAGTACATCAGCACACCAACTCTTGTGTGTCTGTCTCGAACCTTCCTCTAGCCGCTTAGCGCAAGCGTACCTGCAGGCACCACAACTCGGAGACGCTGCACCTCAGGCAGCAGCAGCAGCAGCATCATGTACTGTACTATACTGTACTGCACTGCACTGCACTGCACTGTACTGTACCCCTCAGGGCCCCTCAGGTACGGGTACCATTGCCAGTGGAGAAGAGAGAGGCTTGGACATGTACAGTACACCGTCCAGAATACGATACTGTACAGTAATAGACAGTCTGACAGGCTGTCAGACATCCAGAGACCTCTTCAGCTTGATCGAGCCCGAGAACGCCTCCATACGCAAGATCCCAAGATACTCGCGTGCCCAGATCCACCATCGAGTTTGACAGCTTTGACACCTGCCGATTTTCCCCATCCGCCCCGTAGTCCTGTACCAGTAGTGTACCAGTAGTGTATCATTGCAAGTAAAAGTCCCGTAGCAGAGACAGACAGACAGAGAGAGAGAGAGAGAGAGAGAGAGAGAGACATACTCAGCCCTCGCCCGGGAACGGAGGGGGAGATCCATAATAGCCCCAACTTTGCTGCTGACCCCTCTGTACGGTACGCGCTAGATGAGGGGTTTTCTCAAAGGAGCGGATGAACTAACAAGAGCCAAAATCCATCAGATGAAACTCCCGAGCGATCACTGTCGTAGTGAGGAAGCAGATCATTTCCAATCCAGCAGGTAAATTACCACGGGCCGGTTGAAAGTACAGGAATGAGCAGCAGGAAACAGGAAGCAACGCCAATAGCAAGCAATAGGAGGCCCATGGTGACGAAAGCCCTACGAACCCACTGGGACGGTACCGCCGTGCCCCCGAACTGCAGTAATCAACTTAACCCTCCCTTTGGGTCCGAGTCTCCCAGGTCTCCATCACCACCAACTACGTACATGTACAGTCCATCCTACACTACACATCCCACCTCCCTTTTCTGGCTTGGGTCAGTCCCAGCGAGAGGGATCTGAAAGTAGACCGCCAAAAGGGAAAGACGAACAAAAGAAGAAAAAGAAAAAATAAGAAATTATCAAGCCAAAGAGATCAATTAACGCTTGACGTGCTCACCAAAACTCCACCAAGACGCTGAGAAGCTGTAGGAAAGAAAGATCTCAAAAACAATAAACAATAAAAAGCTCCCCGCCAAATGAAGCCTAAGAACAAAAGCCAATCTCTTATCTTCGTCTTATAGACGTAATCCGTGAATGATACACATAAATCCACAAACCCCCACCATTAGCACCAAAATCTACAGTATTTGAAATTAAAAAAAAAACATATTCTTCCTTCCGCTATTACCCATTGTCTTCCCATCTCGGCTCCAACTCTCCAACTCTCCAACTCTCTTTACCCTTCACACTCCAATCAATATCCTCTTACACTGCCTTCCTTCCTACAAAACGATGATAACTAAAACTGGCATTACTGCAATACTACAGCATAGTGTAGCACAGTGTAGCACAGTGTAGCAATACAAGTACAAAGTGGCCGATGGCGTCCATACATCCGGCCGAAGTGGCCCCTCTGCTAAAGTCCCCCACCTATCAGCCACGTTTTTCCCCCCAACAGGGCTAATTTACGGTGGCATTCCTAGGTTAGTGGTGGTCGCAGTTTAGGCCGCAGGGTGGTTTTTGTGCTTCATCCGGGATTCGGGAGGAGAGAGTAGAAGGAGGGGGGCTGTGTGGCGGGGTTGAAGTACTGTAGTTGGGAATTTGAGAGAGATAGAGAGACATACTGTAAGTTTTTCAAAGTCTCTCTTCTTCATTCTTCTTTTGGTGTTAATCTTAATTTCAGACTTTGTTCTCTTGTAAATATTAAGGAGAATGTTGTGACTAATTAATAAATAAATAAATAAATACCCAATTGATGATCCTGTAGCTCCAAAAAAGTAGCTTTGTGTCCCTCTAAAACGAAGAGTTTCATCCACAAGCTACAGCTACAGCTTACAACCCAGTAACACAGCAACACTCCAACGTTACAATATAATAAACTTCCAACAATACTGTAGCACTGCATATACCACAGAGTACCACCGTTCTACGTACAATACAACAGATACGAAATCCTCACAAGCAAATTGCAATTCCCCAACGCAGAACTTGCTAATTAACTCCCCCCCCTCTCAGCATCATNAGCTTCCTTCCCTCTTCTTCCNAACTTCCAAAGCTTCTGCATACCACCCTCCAAAAACCAACCTCCCCCCCCTCCCCAGCATCTCTATCCGGCCCTAATTCAAATATCCACTCCCCAAAATATTCCAAAGGAAAGGTATCCTATCGCATCCAAGTTGCAGCCATACCTACGGTTACATTTTCAGCCAAACTAGTTTTCCCCCCTCCTCTTCTTCCATCCTACATACCTGCTGCTCGGCCTTCCATGCTGCAGAGCGAAGAATACAGTACAGTAGTCATCCAGCCCGCTGGAAAGATAACCTGCTTGCTTGCATCACACGATCCCGTCCTAATGGCACAGGATTTCTCCCGTAATGTAACAGTAAACAGTAAAACAGTTTAAACCCAACACCGGGAAAATCGCAGTTGTGGATCCCATCCAATCCCATCCAGGCCCCCCCCTTCTCTCCCATGTTACCATCAACAAGCAGAAAACAGGCACAGCACAAAGGGAATAATGGACGAAAGAAATTTCGAGTTATCCATTGTTATTTCCGTAACGGATATATTTTGCTGACGATCAGTTTCTCTCTTGTCTGTCTCTCAAACCCCCCTCCTCCCCTTCAACCTCATCCCGCCATGGTGCTAGCTAACATTTTAAAATTATGAAGGATTGGAAGGATTGAAGATAAACCGCAATACTTAATAAAGTCTTAGCGCTTTTTATCCAGTATATACTTGTACAGCACAGTAGTTAACAGTATCTACACGGATAAACTGTAAAACAGAACACCACAATCATAACCTGTACTATACTGTACCGTATACAACAGGCAGCGTCCCACCGTGAAAGAACGCGCGTACAACATGTACATGTACATGTACCTATGATGTATACGTCCATTCCTCCCAAGAACCCCAGTCTCGCATATCCAGAAAACTATCCAGATTTTGTGGCTAAATGTCTGCAAAATGCCAAAATGCAATCTACACGAGAGACGAGAGAGAAGCAAAAGGAGAGAAGCAATGCTGGTAATTACTACAAATAAAAGCCCCAAAAGCCACAAAACCAGAAAACCAACAAAAAAAAAAAGTGAGCAATCACTTTCCAAACTAAAAAGAATTGCTCTTGCGCCATCTTTCCCGCCCCGAAGGTAACCCTCCCACCCCCCAGCACAGCAGCGACGGGCCGTCAAACGCGCACATGGAAAGGTGGAGGGGAAGCTGGGAAGCTGGGAAGGGGGGAAAAGGGAAGCAGATTCCGTGGCAAATGAATTATTATGCCATCCATCCTCGTCTCATCTCATACAGTTACCTTCCTTCCCCTGCTTCTGGCTTGGCTGCTATGATACTGGAGCATAACTTTGCTTGCTTTTGGGTAGGGATCAACGTAAGGAAGAGAGACGTGAGAGAGAGAACAGAGCGCTAGAGCGACAAAGCGGCAGAAGATTCAAAGGGATGGATGATCGTCAGGGACGATGATCTTCAGGGACCTTGAAACTTTTGAAGAAGATTAAAAATATAAAAATGTAAAAGGCACAAACACTTTTCACCAGTCCTGGAAAGCCAACAAATTGCGGCGCAAGCAATTTGACTTGCCCGTTGATCAGCGACGCCAGCCAATCTACAGGAACAAAAGTTGGTTTCTTTCCCCTGGTATAAACATCAAACCAATGATAATCCATGGATGAAATACACTTCTTCCATAAAATAAAAAAGACCTTGACGTTGCAATTTCCCCAAATTCCCTCTCCTCCTCCGCAGAAACTTGCCCCGTGCAAACAAAACCGGGCAAATCTTGCAGGTAAAGGGTTACCGTAATTAATATATTATTCGTGCATATGTTGGGACACTTTTTNCGAAAATGCGCTCGGTCGCATTACTAGGCGCCGAGATCGAGATTAATTTATTACGGCAGAAGCGTTCGAGAACGTTGTAGGGGGGTTGTGACTTGTCTCTCTCCCTCTCGCACTTCTGGATCTCTTTAGCCATACTGTACTGTAAGTTACTGTAATACGTGTGTAGAGATGAAAATTCCAGGGCTGGCCGCGTTGCACAAGAATGATCATCTGGCAGAGAGAGTCTTTGGAAATGAGTGTCCAAGCAACGAATCTCAGTGTTTGGATCTGCTCCAAAGTGCTCTCCTTTTCTTCTTCAGCTACAGTACCTCCTTCTCTGTGATTCGTTCAGTTATCAATGCCTCGCTCCTCACGTGCATTGCCGAAGAATTCCAGGTCGGAGAGAGTAATGAGATCGGGACCGACCTCTTCGGACTTCATACATACCATGGCGCCGACTGTACTAAGCCCCAGCTCAACGACCATCCATTTCGCAACGATTCATTCCTCATCATTCTTTCTTTGCAACTTTTGCCGTACTATTATTATCATGGCAACAAATGATTGAGATTTGAAAGGAGTAAAGGAGTCGGCTGCGGTGAAATTGTTTGCTATGCAATCAGCTTACCTTACTATCCACTTCTCATATACTATCTGCCTGTTGCATCGTAGTGAAGTCCTGCTCACTGCTTCGAAATGTATAGTGACGGACGTATCGACCAGTACATTTCATGGAGCCTTATTCTTGACCGTCCATTGGAAGAGACGAAAATAATTAATTACTTGGTTGAGAGCACCCGCCCAGAACCAGTAATAAGTCAGCTTAGAAGAGCATCCATCCTGGATCATTTTCCTTTTCTGTACTGTACACAGTATATGTTCCTATACCATCAATATGCCTTCTCATCTTGTTGGTCCAGCAGGACAGAAGAATTCCGAGGTTCACTGTAGCTCAGACCTTCAAAATCCAGGTGTGATCCATGGACGTGATTCCAGTTTTGACGCGTCTGAGAAAATGACGGCACGGCCAACAAGGCGGGAGAGCGTTAGCATTACCCGCGACCAGTCGAGGCCCGTCCCTCTTTGTCTCAAAGCCCTTTTATGTCTTAGATCTTGGCTTCTCTACTGTATTACAGTACCGTACCATATCAATCGGATGGATGCGAGACCATCTAAGACATGGCGCACAACGGCTTCATGGGATAGTGTAGGACGGGACGTCTAGAGTTGACTCGTATCAGCAGCATCAGCAGTTGCACGGCTCTCTTCGAGGGACCTCCCCTCTGCCAAAAGGTACCACAACACCTACAAGGGAGCCATGGAGTAGGGGTCTCGGAGGGACACGGACGCATTGCCAGCCTGTTAGGAACGGGTAAACCCTTTTACAAGGTGCTCAGCTACCGTACCTGTATTACAGTACACTGGAAGTACCTCCGTAGAAATCCACGAAATCCACGAGATTTCGAAAGCAATGGCTACCCGTGTAAGGCTGGGAAGAGCCTTGCAATCCTCAACGTTGCACTTTGGAGCAAGTTTTTCCTGATTAGGACTTAATTCTGACTGTGTTATGACCAGGGAATCAGCTTCCGCGGAGGATCTTGAGGAGTGATAGGAACGTGGGTGTTGTGGTCCTACCACCCTGCAAGTGAGGTGGAAGTGAATGGCACGTTGTTCGTGTGGAGGTAAATTAATTACCTCTTTTTTTNGAGAAGAGTTGCGCAAGTGTTGGGAGCAATACACGTAAATCAGGTGAGAGTCGTCCGAGACATCTCATAATTCCTTCCGACAAGGAGATCGAAAAGTTGCGGTCTGTTTGAGAAGAAAATTTTATTCAACACAAAATACTTGTATCTTTTTGACGATATTAACTTTCAGAAACATGTAAGCTGTCATGCTGGTGTGGGTTCCTGCATAATTGCGTAGTATGTGTGTTCTGTGCTTGGGATTGTATCCGGAACATGTCTGTATCTTTTTTTGGGAACCTATGCTGTGTGCCCGTGTGTACCCGTGTGTGCGTGTCCGTGTCTCTAGACTGTACTGTGGTAAGTTACACACTGGCAACAAGGGAAATAGCTTCATCATGCAGGAGTTGCTATGTAGATCAATCAACATTATCCCCGTATTTATGCATTCTTTCCGTAATGCTGGGTTTAGGACTTGAAAATGGTTTTGGGGTGACGTGCCTGCGTGCGTGTGCCTGGGTGTCGTGGGTGTACGGAGGTACAAGATGAGAAATGTGACAAACCTTGACAGGTTCTTTTTNGTTCTGACCCTTTCTTTCAGCCTTTCTGGGATTGCTGACCAGGGAGCTGCAGATCATCCACTTCTAGATCAACTCCATATGCCCAACTGCCGCAATATAGGTCGTATTATGTACCAGCAAGCAGATCGTCTATAATTAAACCTATCATCACAATTGATATGTGACGGAACAACCTGGATGGTTCCTGTGCAATAATCCAAATGTCAGAGTGCTTTGAATGATGGCGAATTATCCCACTTACCGGTAGACTTGTTGGTGAGACCGATATGGGGCGTAAGAAACGATAGGACGGTACTTCACCCGCTGAATCGTCCTAGAAATGCAGGTACCAGGTGCCTGGCCCTACAGGTACGATAACTACCGTGCTTACCATCCAACGGATCAGTAATTACTCTGTATTCAGGACCACCTAAGCTGGCATCAAGCATTGAGAAGTAGAAGGACCCGACGAGTTGGGATCCTGAATTTCTGGATGAACCTGGTGGTGGTGTCCACTCCGTGGTCCTAGCATTATCCAATGCATAAGAGCACGCTGCGGAACCACCAACTCTTATTGTACCGTGTTGTACATAAAAAAAAGTGCTGTCTTTCTACACCAGTGGATCCCACACGGAAGTGCCGAAGACTAACTCTACCCTTTTCAAACCAAAAAAGCACAGATATTAATTATTGTTGACAGGAAAGCCCACACTCCCCACCGCGGAAGAAGAAAGCTACGCTGGGACCTCCTTCTCGATCAAGCAAGTTATGGAATCCCAAGATGGGGCTAAAACATTACACGGGGCAAAGACCAGTGGGGGAGAAGAAGGGATGATGCCTACATAGCTCCAAACACACCGTCCTGAAATACATCATTGAAACAAAATGGAAAGGGAGATAATCATCTCTCTCGCTCTCTCCCAATGAGAAATTTAAAAATAGAGTCCTAAAAAANGTTGTCTCAGATACGAGAAATTTTTTTTTCCTCTCTCATCTACTTACTCAGTGAATCTCGATGCACAAATTCAGCCCTGTATCAGAAACAAATCAGTTTTCTTTTTTAACTACACCTTTGACGTGACACAAAACTGCAACTGCAGACATCCAAAAAAACCCCCCCNAGTTGGGTGGAATGAAAAGGAAGAGAAAAGAGGCGCAGCCATTATTGAGATAAACGCGGGAAGTGACAGAAAAGAGGCCCCGCGGACGGGCTGTTCCACGATCTGAGACCTCCAGATAATTAAGTAAGACACCCGGAAAGAATGGGGGGAGCCGGGCGTGTCAAAAACAAAGCCAAGGCTAGGCTTAGACTTGGGCCAGTTTCTACTGGAATGTCATTGACAGCTATCTGAGACAAACTGCTTTATGGGATCGACAAAGGGGGAGGGGAGAGAAAGCAACGAAAGTTGTTGGACAGATGGTATCATTCTTTTCTACTTCTTCTGAATTGGAAGAATTCTGCCCTAGATGTTCGTTCCTATCTACCCTAACTAAACTAAAACCTTACTCCTTATGAGGTTGGGAGAAGATGCCCCCAGCTTTGCCAGTTGCTTGCTGCCTATGATAATAATAATATACAAATGTGTTTTATTCAGTTCATTTTCTCCTCGGCCACCAAAATGTAATGTGAGAGACTAAAAGAATCGTATATATGGAATTACAGCTCCCAGGTGTGATATCAAGACACCATCCTAGAATGAAACGTGAAATGTGCCGTTGAGATGTGCCCTTCTACTCATCATCCGAATCAGCCATAGGAGTATCTGGAGGAGCATCATCATTTGCTGTCAAAGACGAGTTCTCAGCATCTTCCTTTGCTGGGGTCGCTACAGCCTCTTCTTCCTCTTCTTCCTCCTCCTCATCGTCATCCTCAATTACCCTATTGCGGGCCTTGCGCTTCACAGGGAGTGCAACAGCCTCTTCATCACTGGCAGCATCGACGTTCATGTCGTCCGCTGCATCATCTTCACCCCCGAAGATATCATTATCCATCTCTTGGACAGCATCAGCAGCACCATTGTCTGCATCGCTATCGCTCTCAACAACAATCTCGCTGCTCTTGTACTTCTTGCTGCTGACCGCCGTGCCTTTCTTGGTCAATTTCCTCTTTTTCTTTGGCTTTTCCTCATCACTATCAACGCCACTGCCCTTAGATTTTGCACGACTCTTCCTCTTACCCTCAACACCACTGTCTTCATCGTCCGTGATGCCATCATCTTCCTTCTTCCTTCTCTTCCCTGCAGCCTTCGTCTTCTTCTTTCGTTTGATCCTTTCGCCGGTCTCGCTATCCGTGGTCATCTCTGCTGCTTCTCTGGCCCTATCTTCCTCGGCCCTTTGCTCTGCTAGCTCGCGATCTCTTTCTGAGATTTGCCGTCTCTCTTTCTCGATCTTCAGCTTTTTCTCGAGCTCAGCTTCCTGGGCAGCTTTCTTAACCTCTTCACGTCTCCTCAGTTCTGCCTCTCGCGCCTCTTTTGCAGCTTGTAGACGCTCAGCATTCTTCTCTTCATACTCCCTTTGGCTTTGAATAGCTCGCTCAAGTTGTTTTCGCATGGTATTTCGGGCCATGTTCGCTCGCTGTTCAATATCATTTTTAGGATAAGGTGTTTGTGGACTTTGAGCAATGGCCTCTAGAGACTCTATGGCTTTCTCTAGGCCAGCAGCCGCCTCTTCAACTTCAGCCAACGTCCGTTGCATCTCTGGCATAGCGTATATCATTGACGCAAGCTGGATTTGCACGAAGGCAACATTGAACTTGAAGTGAATCTGTTCAGGGGCAACATCGAGAGCCTGAGAGTTATTAGTAACTAGACAATCCATCTTGAGATTGTGAACAAACCTTTAATGAGTAGTCGAGAGCATTTTTGAAAGCTTGCAAGCTTTTCTCTGCTTTTCCCTTTGCAAGCCATGTTCGTCCAAGGCAAGCTAAAAGCTGAGGGTCACGAGCTCGATCTTTCGCGAGAGCAAGCTCATAGTGCTCAATTGCCTTTGAAAACTGTCGTAACTCTGCAAAAATATGACCAAGGTTCACGAAGACGCTAGGGTCTTTGACTGTATCTCTCACTTTGATAAATATTGAGAGAGCAGTTTTGTAATCCTTCTTGTCTTCTACAAGCGCGATAGCGATACCTTGAGCAGCATAAGCATTCTTGGGGTCCAGCTGCAAAGCCTTATCAAAGAACTCCACTGCCTTCTGGTACATATTTGACCGTTTCTGCTTATCTTGTTCAGTTTCTCGTCGCATCTCTCGCGCAGTAATTAAGTAGAGATTTCCCATGCCAATCAAAGCATATCGATCATGCTTGTCATAGTTCTGCAGGGTGTGCTTATAATGTCGAAGTTCCGGATCCTCAGCAATATTGCCAGTTCGTTTTCTAGAATATACACGCCCTAAATACCATCCATACAAAGCTCGCACCTCAAGATCTGTGGATGAGCTTTGATAGAGTTTCGCCACCACTTTTGGACCCTCATCAGCTGGATTTTGGCGTAGCGCAATATATGCCAATCGTGCCCTAGCATCCGTATAATCGTCATGACGACCTAATAAGCCCTCGTATACAGTAGTGGCTTCGTCAAGGAGGCCACTTGCTTCGTATGTGCGACCTAAATTGAAACTGATGGTGGTGACCAAGGCATCAGTATCCATCCCTTCCTGCCTTTCACCAGCTTTGACGCAAGCACTTAAAGCTGCTTGGAACATCTCACGGGCTTCATCGTACTTCTCAAACTGGTAGTGGAAACATCCGATATTGTTCAACAATTGAGGTGGCAGATTTTCACGAAGAGAATTTTTGTATGCGACCCCATCATCCGTGTTAGTGGGCCGATCCTCTTCAGGAATTTGGTCCAACTCTAGCTGCTCTACCTGCTGCAAGCACTGCAGACTCTTCTCAGGGTTCTCACTCTCGTAGAGACGGGCGAGATTCAACAGAACGGAAGCGTCAGCAGTGAGATGCTTGTTGGGATCTTTCCATGAAGTCCGGACTTGTTCAAGATAGCCAACTGCTTTCTTGAATTCCGCTGATTTATCCTCCTTCACGGCGGATTGTTGGCTGGCGAATACTTCTTCAGCATAGAGTGTTCCCAAGAGAATCATTGCTTCAATGTTCTTAGACTGTTTAATGATCTTTTCCAATCTCAACTTTGCTTCGCCATAATCACCCTTGAGAACAGAGAGTTGTGCAGCGCCAAACTTTGCAGGAAGATAACCCCTATCAGCACCACCACGAGCTTCATCAGCTCGCCTGTAATAATCGCTGGCTCGGTTATAGTCTTCAGCGTAATGCTCTTTTCTCGCCAGTAAGTACCATCCATCACTTGCAATCGCGTTAACATCTGTATACTGGATTGCCTTGTGGGCTAAAGTGTCAACATTGGCCCACGATTTCCGTGAAAGGAAGTATCCAGCAAATGTCGCAGATGTCAGCGGTAGATCCTTATCAAGCTTGAAAGCTTTCTGCGTGTACACCGTCATCGCCTTCTTGTATAATTGGATAAACTCCGGGCCATTAGTTGGAACATGGCTGCTCTGATCAAGATAGGAAAGACCCAGCAGGATATTGGCAATCTTGGAATCAGGATTGATCTCCAACGCACGTTCCCAAGCAATTTTTGCATCATCCTTGAATCCAAGCTGCCAGAAACAACACCCAACTCCTATCCGTGGGTCAGGATCCACCAAATCCGGCATCTGGGATAAAGCCTCTTGGTAGCCTTCGAGAGCTTCAGCATATTTTCCAAGCGAGAACAATGCTCTTGACTTTCCCAATACCGCCATCATATTTCTACCTTGTGAAACTCGAATTGCATCCTCGAATGATTTCAAAGCAGCCCGTAAGATTTCTGCTTTCTCTGGGTCGATCGCCCCTGGTGCTGCAGATTTGGACGGGGGTTGCAGCGACGCCTTAAGGAGTTGAAGAACCCCGCGAGCCAGGAAAAGAGGAGGGAATGTTTGATTGATTCGCGACGCCTCATTCAGCGTCGTAGTCGAAAGCTGTAGATAATACTCTTTCGTTTTGGCCTCTGAGACCAGAGCATTCTCCGGTGCCACTCGAGGAGCCTCCCTGCTCTTCCACAAGTATAACCAGCACAGACAGCTCAGCATGCTCAATCTCTCCTTTTGACCTCCTCTCAGGGCATTACCACCCTTTATAAGCATCTCGATCGCATGGTCGACTTTCTTCTGCTTGGCGTACGCGAGGGAAACTGTCATCCAGTAGGTGCGCGCTGCACCTTCGTTTTCGAGCAGCGTACATAACTCAGTGGGGTCATCGAGGAGATCCTCCAAGTCAACTTCGACAGCCTGGTCATCATCTTCACCTTGCACTGGGATGTCGATCGCCGAAGGGATATCAGAGAATCGCTTGCTGACCATTCTCTCTCCCACAGAATGAGAACTATCAGCTCCATTGGTCCTCCCATTCACATGCCCGTTTCGAAGACTCGCCATGGTTGTTTATCCTCGGTGTGGTCGTGAATCGAGATGTTTTGTCGATGCTAGCCTTTCCTTGCGCCTCAGTGAGGTAGGTAGCAGAGCGCGGTCGAGGCGCAACGACAGTTGAAAGAGCTGGAAGTAGCTCTCACCGATGATGGGTCATCTGTTGATTGGCAAAGTGATGAGTGTGCCGACGAAGACAACCGACTGTTGCGGTTCTAATCACGAAAGGGCTATAGCAATAACGTTTATATCAAAAAAGTGATACAAAGTTCCGCGCAACGTGAAAGGACAACAATTGGCCGGGGTTGATCCACGCTAGTGGTTGCTGCGCGCTAAGCCGCATCAGGTCTTGGCAACAGCAACTTCACCTTTTTAGCTTCCAAGTAAATCTACAATATTTGTGCTGGTCAAATTAACCATGAAAATATAGATTACATATAATCAACCTTAAATATATTATATGTCATTATTTTATTTCCTTATTGAAAGAATGTGAAAATCGAGAATACTAAGTATATCTCAGCCATTACAACCCATTCCACCATGTGGTCTTCTGCACCTCAAACTTCCCTTTCAATGACCCATCCCCAAGCGCACTACTATCGCTCAGAAGAACCTCATACTCATCCTTCTCCATAATCCATGCACTCCTGACCTCGTCCCAGAAACTAACCGCATACTTCAAGTCCATCTCGATCTTCACCTCCTTCACCTCACCGGGTTCCAAATACACCTTTTTGAACCCTTTGAGTTCCTTTACGGGTCGCCTTATACTAGGGTTCTTCTGTGAGATGTATACTTGTGCGACTTGTGCTCCTGCAACCTTGCCCGTGTTTGAGATGGAAACGGTAACGTTTAGTTTCTCCTCTGATTTCTCAATCTGTAGATTTGAAAAGGCGAAGGTAGTGTATGAGAGTCCATGGCCGAAAGGAAATAATGCAGGAAGTTCGATACTTTCGTACCATCTATACCCAATATATATATCCTCTCCGTATAACGTTCGGCCTCTTTCGGAACGGAAACTGAGATATGCGGGATTATCCTGTAATCTCTTTGGGAAGGACAGCGGTAGTTTTGCTGAAGGGTTAGTGTCACCGAATAAGACATCCGCAATGGCGTTTCCGGTCTCATTGCCACCATACCAGGCGTGGATGAGAGAAGGCACCTCGTTAACCCATGGCATGCGTACTGGAGTTCCAGATTGCATTACTACTGCAGTACGAGGATTTGCAGATACGACTGCTGATATGAGGGCATCCATGTAGCCCGGCAGATTCATATTATCACGATCGGAGCCTTCAGTCTCCCAGTCGGCCTGATGAAATACGTAAGTTTAATTTCAGAGAAGTACGTAATAGGAAGGAAAATATACGAGAGAATCGAGGGCACACTTACATTCAGCCCAGCACAGACGATTACCTGGTCGGCCTCTTTTGCGAGTTCAACAACGTGTTTAATCTCCTGCTCAGCATCAATGACCTTTGCACCGCCAATCCTCAGAGCACCACCGCCAAAATTCACATGTCCAGCGGTATCTAGCTTGGATGCGGGCGCACTGGTGAACTCAACCTTCACATGATATTTCTTCCCCTTCTCTAAGTTGACAGAACCCTTCTCCTCAATAGTTGCACAACCAAAGAATGCTGTTCCTTGTTTCTGGGAGGTCTCATTATCGATGACAAGTTTATCATCCACAAAGACTTTCGCAGCTCCATAGACGCAAACCCCAAGCTCGAAAACGCAAGTTTCTTCAGCTGTCAGATACCCTTCTATATCAGCATACCAGAGATCACCAGTCAACTTGTCGCATTTGTAATCCGGTAGCAGAAATTCAGACTTTATTAAGCTAACTTCGTCACAGAGTTCCCGATCCTTTTTGCTTGGTGGGAAGTTGTACACACGGAATGTTACCCCTGGCTCGCCCTTGTCGGTCTTGAGGAGGGTTCCTAGAAGTGGAAGTTCCTTATGTGCGTAGCAGCCTACAGTATAAGTTGCTGGCCGGGAAAGCTTGGACGATATGCCGTCAAACGGAGTTACCGCGTAATATGCCGCCAGAGAAGCGGAGCCACCGCCGTGGTAGGCTGAGATTTTAGCATTAGGGCCAACGATCAAGGTCTTTTACACCAAATGTAAGTAAAATAGTCAAGAATATAGGTTCTCCAAATCAAAGCGAGGAGAAAATACCTTCTTATCCTTGCTTAAAGGAAGTAGACTCCCCTCATTCTTCATCAACACAATCGAGTCACCACCAATCTTCCTCAAAAGCGCAGCAGTCTCAGGAGCATCTCTGGTTGTCTCTTTCCCATTCTCAGGGACTCCAGAGGCAGCGCAGGAATTCACAAATGAGAGAACCGAACGAGCTCGCTCATCCAGGATATGAAGCGGCACTTTTGCTGTAGCTACAGCGTGTCCCAGCATGTTAGTGCGCCAAACAGAAGGCCCTGGCATTTCGAGGTCAAGGCCTGCTTTGATCGCTCCGGTAGTAGAATATGTCCCAAACCTGTCTCGTATTATTAGTTATTAAACAAAAGCAACAAAAGCTTATCACTTAATCAAGCAAATAATTTCCCTTCTTTTAGAGAGAGAGAGAAAAANGAGAGAGTTTTAACATACCAGTCACTCATAACCAGCCCCTTCCAACCCCACTCCCCTCTCAAGATCTTCTCCACAATCTCCGGATTCTCACTAACATGCGTCCCATTAACCTTATTATAAGCCGTCATAAACGCACCAGGTCTACCCTCTTTAACAACAATCTGAAAAGGCAAAGCATAAATCTCCCTCAGCGCCCTCTCCGTAATCCGAACATCAACCGCATTCCTCTCATGCTCCTGGTCATTACACACAAAGTGCTTAATTGTAGCCTGCACCCCGGTCTTCTGGATACCTCGCACCAACGCGGCGGCTCCCAAACCAGCTAGCACCGGGTCCTCACTCAGACTTTCGAAGCCGCGACCTCCGAGCGGGGAACGCTGCATGTTGATCGTTGGACCGAGGATGACATGGGCGCCTTTGGCGATAGCTTCATGGCCCATGACGACGCCGGCTTCCTCGAGGAGCGGGACATCCCAAGTTGCACCGAGGGCGGTGCCGCACGGGAACAGGCGGCGCGGATGCCGTTGAAGAACCTCGTGCCGCGGACGCCGTTGGGGCCGTCTGATAATCTGAGTGAAGGGACTCCATACTTGGGAAGGGCTTTGGTATGCCAGAAGTCAATGCCTGGGAAACAGGTTGGTCAGCTGATTTACTCTCGATGTTTTGAATTCGTTATTGGGGGGGTTAAGTAAGCCAGACCTGAAAGGAGAGAGATCTTCTCCTCGACTGATAACTTTGAGAGCACGTCTTCTACGTCTATAGCAGCCATGATAAAAAGGAAGAAGGTAATAAAAGAGGTCTAAGAGGTAACACACGGAGGAAAGTGGAAAATGAATTGAGAAGAAAAGAAGGGAAAGAGAGGTGTGACGGTGGTCCCTACTTATATAAATACTAAAACCTAATCCCAGATCCTCAAACTAAGATTGGAGATGGGGAAAAAAGACCCCCGCACTCAAAATGGTGTGTGCTTTACTCGAAAGACAGGTTTCAATCCCAAATGCCTGGTGAGACCCAGCCCATTCTCACTCTTGGTTCCACTAACAAGGAAAGAGAGAGAGGGGGGGAAGAGAGAAAAAAGACATCAGACGCCGATCAATGTAAACACATATGAGGTCGACTCCCACAACTTTTTTTTTCCTGCATGTGTCTTTTACAACAAATGGAATCCGGTGAAAGAAGGGCAACACCGCCACCTGCCTTTTCGTATGGTCTCATATGGGAGTAAGGACGAAGAGGGTTGGAGGGGGCGGTTATTCTTCGGGACTTTTCTCTGTTGGCATCGAATTACCAGCTAGAAAGGTACATCTTTCGGGGCGGCGGTAGTTCTTCGGGTCGTCAGTAGGGACCAGAGTGGGGTTTGAAATGAGGAGAATAGAAAGTAATCTACCAGTTAGAAGGTCCAGGACGTGTTCCTGATGCATATTGATCTTCTACAACCGGTCCGGTATTCCGGATAAAAAGGTGTGGTACGGGGCAAGTTTTCTCCGTTGAACATGAAGATGAAGCATCATCTTACTCCGTACGGAGTAAACAAAACCAAAACCAAAACCACATCAGGATTAAATCTTCAACAAGAAGCAGCATAATTGGACTACACATCGGCGATAGATATTCAAATGACGTACGGAGTACAGTATTATAAACCAATGATGAAAAGAGCATACAAGGCTGTAATTTCAGTCTATAACTTTCATCTCCGCGCTATTTTATACAAGATTACTCGAGATATCCCCCAGTGAACAACTTTTGTAAGAGGTCCTAATCCCCAGCTCCCAAACGACGGAAAGCAATGCTGCAAGCAAATGACTGCTGCCTAGATGCTCGATCTGCTGACAGAGAGCAAACTAGCCAAGATCAGTTTCCAAGTTCTTTCAAGCTGAGTAGCCAGCCTGCCCCTTCAATGGCAGCACTGGCCATCGAGTATGAACGCAATTCTGTTTTCGCAAAGATGTAAACGTTCTTCCCATTTCCACTGAAAATCTAGCTCATCTTTTTTGCTGGCGCGCGCTTTCGTTTGATAATGCCATGCCCGTAAAGAACAACAAATGAAAAAGAGGACGATTGATCCACCGCTTGAAAACCAGGCCAGATTCCGAATTCCCGGCTTTCCACCCACCCGTCAAAACCCACCAAAAAAATAAGAATAAAAAAAGAATCGCAAACAAATGCGCAAAAATATAAGCCAAAAAAGATAACCATCAATAAATAAAACCCGGTCTCATCTCATGCATGAGTATCATTGAGCGCCAGAGAAGTTGAGAAAAANGTCAAACTAAAATAAAAAGATGAAAATAAAACCGAGAACCATACATGGTATCATATCCACCAACCATAAGGTCCGAGCCCCCTAGAAATAGACGAGAAGAATAACAAAAGCGCAAGCAAGCTATGCAATAAATTAAAAAAACCAATGAAATATTTTCATGCAGATGAACGCTTAAGGCCATGCAGTCTAAGCATATCCAGTCTTCATATACTCTGCTGCATTAATTGTTGAGTGTTGATCAGCTGACTCGGAGCCGCTATACCGTTTCCATTCATCGAAGTAGACATGCTCGGCATCCCAGCGAAGAAGCCGGTATCCGAGTTTGGAGAGTCTTCATCTCCAAGGGATCCAAGGTTCTCCTCTCCCTCATACTCTTCTTCCTCTCCGGAGAAAGAAGTGTAAGGGCCCTCAGTTCCATCACCGCGATCGTGGATACGTCGGTGCTGGGCGAGGTTGTCAGAGCGAGAGAAGGCCTTGTTGCAATGTGGGCAGATGTACGGTCTCTCTTGGGTATGAGTGCGGACGTGTCTAAGGAAAGGATATTAGTTTTTTATTTTACCAAAGTAACAGACAGTAGATTTCCGCTTACCGCTTAAGATGCTCTAAACGCTTGAAAAGGCGACCACAAGTTGGAATTGGGCAGGAGTGAGACTTCTGAGGATAAGGACCCAATTCCATCATTGTAGCGCTGCGTGCTCGCCGTACTACACCACCAGATGGATGACTATGAATGTGTCGTCGATCTGGAGAGTTGTTAAGAGAACCCTCTCCAGAAAGCTCCTCGCCAGACAGCTGGCTGTAGTCATTTTGTTGAAGCGTCATCGTGTTTAGAGGCTCGTTGTCTTCAATAGTCTCAAGCGGTGTACCATGTCGAGACATCTCCAGCAGCTCTTTGTGATGTTGAGCCATCTGTTGGACTTGAGAGCTGTAGGTTAGACCAGGAGGGGAGTTGTTTTCACTCTCTTCACCCTCAGTGACTTGTCCAACTGAATGGGAGACAGATCTCCTCAAGTCCGAAGGTCTGTGAGCAGCGTGTGCCTGCTGTGTAGCATTGGCAGCAACCATGGCAGAAATTCCTGGAGGAATAGACGATCTGCGTCGACGCTGCTTGTAGGTCGGAGACCCCTCAATGACTGAGTACACGTTGTTTCCAGCAAATCCTCGAGCTTGAGCAAATTGTGGACCAGCCAAGTTTGATGGTGGGAGGGTCATCATGCCGTGAAGACCATTAACGCCAGCCATATGGTCGGGAATGGCTGTGTAGAGACCGGTCTCCTCGTTTGCAATGTATGCTGGCTCAGCACCCATCCCCAAGGCCTGCTGGGGTGGTGTAATTGGCTCAAAAGAAATGCCACGGGTACTGTAGTCTTCATAATGCGAGGAGACAAACGATGGAGCGGGAGAGTACTCCAGGCCAAACGCAGGCATGGAAGCGTGTCGCTGGTGTGTTTGCGAGATCGGCACACCGTTCTGATTGTACTGAACACGTCCAAAGTCTGCTGTTTCTCTCTTCACTACTTGATGTGCCATCGTTGGAGCCATAGCCATTTGTTGATACGCAGCCATGGGGTTAAGGTCTTCAGGCATGGTCATTGCCTGTGGAATCATCTGGGGAGGAGGCATCGAGTCCATCGATCGCATCACTGGTGAGGTTGATTCTGAGTGAGGAAAGGAAGATTGTGTGGCATTGAATGACGATGTGTTGGCCTGTTGAGCCTTTGTGAGCTGCTCAAATAGCGACTGGGAAGAGTCGAATTCGAAGGAAAGAGCTGGCTCGTTGACGGCAACCGTCGTGGCCTCCTGGCCCATTTTCTCCCTCTTCAGGTCGCGCTCGAGTGCGTCGAGAAAGAGTCGGTCATGTGGTACGCTGTACCAGTAGAAGACCTTTTGCTTCTTTTGTGTTCGGATGCAGTTGTTCTTGTAGAGAAAATCCAAGAACGCACTCTTGGGCTCCTCAAGAGACGCGTCGGTCCCCGACTTCAAGTTTCGTAAATCGGAGAAGATACCTTCCTCAAATTTCTTTGAGTTCTTCACCGGTCGGCCGAAAGCTTGGAAACGGAAAGAAAGGCATCGTACAATATCGGTGCCAGAAATGTGAAAGAGGTTATTCCTAGATTTTGTTAGTCTCCAGGTTACCCGCAATTTACCCTCCTTTTTTTTTCTTCTCAGGGGGACGCCAAACTTACCATAACACGCAAGAAACGTATTCTCCAGTTGGAAGAAGAAATCGTCGGATATATTGGTCCGGCGTCCAGTCAACAGGAGCAGATATTAAAAAGTATTTCACTACCAAAAAATACTTTGTTAGCGACAATTGCAGGATNAAAAAAAATAGAAAGCACGGCACCACGGGCAACATACGGTTATCAACTTGTTGCAAAGCCACTTGGGCATCTTGTGGAAGACTCTGCTGAGCTTCGCTACTCAACATAAACGTCTCTGGTTTCTGTGGGGGCCCCATTGTCGCATGGTGCTGTGATGAATACATCATGTGCGCCATTCAATCGAGTCGAAACCCTCGACTCGGAAAGAGCGCAAGAGAGATGGAGAAGAGTGTTACAACAAGAATATTGAAACGACTCGGCCGGAAAACCAGGCGGAGATCAGGAAAAAATAGTAATAATAAACGCGATGAATGATGTCCGTCAAAGATGCCAAGGCCGTCGGATCAGCGACACTGGTGAATCAGTAGCGAGTTGAGAAATATCGAGGAATATAAAAAAGGAGATGAGAACGAGGCGAGGGTATCGCGGAGGCGTGTCGACCCAAAAGGCAGTCAACTGGTTCGTTTTAGGGTAGGAGGGAGGCCTGCTCCGATCACAGATGTGCAGGTTGGAACAACAAGTGTATCGAGGGAAGTTGTCGAGACCAGCAAGAAACGTCGACTCGTGGGTGAATCCAGAATTGCCGAAGCGAAAACCTGAAGGGAAAAGGGGAGGGATGGAAACAACCTTCGAGGTGTCTTTTTTTGTGTGTGGTAAATACAGGAAGTGCTCCAGGCCGAGATGCTGGAGTCGAAATGGTGGAAGAAGAAGAAACAGGACAGTCAACGACCGAGAAGCCGATATGAAAAAATTCTGGACCCAGCGCGCGCAAGCGGGAGAGTTTTGGTGGTGTTCTGTGGGTTGTGCTGGCGGTGCTGGCCGGCTGAGCAGGGTGAAAAACAAATAAAGCGAATGAATATAAAAGCGAAGAGTCAATTCGCTATGGCTGCAGGGCTACGACGAGCTGGTCGATCGTGAAAGTCCGTGTCAGAGAAGGGGGAATTTGCCTCAAGGATAGCGGCGAGGAAGAAGATGAAGCTTTCGAGGTACGGACCTGCGACAAGAAAGAGACGTAAAGGGAGAAGGTTCTTTTGAAAGGGCGGGCGACACGGGGGGTTAATGAGTTAATAGCGGCTGGCGAAGGTCGTGCTTGTGGCCAGAGGAGAGAGCGCGGCCAGGGGGAGAAGAAGAGCGAGGGCGTGCTGACTTGTCGGGCTGAGTGGAGGTGGAGGAGGGTGGTGGTGGAGGGGTGTGTGCTTCTTCTCGTTCTGGGCGCGCGCCCTGGGATGGCGTGGAAAAGAGGGAAGAGAGATTCCAGGCGAGGCTTGCTAGGGGGGGGTGGTTGGATTGAACCGAGTGGACTGTGCAGAGCCCCCCCTTCCTGCTTTGCTTGCTTGCTCGCTCTCTCAACCTATTTTTCTTCTTCGCTCGCTGGGCCGCGTCAAGAGGCGTGACCTGTCAACCAAAGACGTACCGTTTAGTACGAGTCCTAGCCCCCAGGTTGCGTGGGGTACCGGTATGCCCTATTTTTACCCGTCGCGCTTCCTGAAAATACAGTGCAAAATGTTTTTTTTACACCATCAGACTGTCGTCGGCCAAGTCGATGATGGAGAGAGAGAGTCTTTATATGTCGTGAAGAGGCGACTGACTTGCAGCGAAGATCCAATGCACATCGGTGGACAGAGAGTCCTGGGAGAGAGGTGCAAGACCACGGCGCACCCAGCGGATGGGCGTACGGTACCAATCTGAGAGGCCTAAAATGACCTGAGAGACAAGACATACATGAGCGTCTTAGCCCTTCCGACACCTACATAAGCTACGACAAAAAGCAACAAACAGATGAGCTTCTTTTTTCTTCCCTGGCAGAGCGCGAGATAGAGAGATAGAGAGAGAGCTTGGGTTCTTGCTTTTCTTAGCTTCATCGCATGAGTACAGTATCACATTGCCTAACTTCTGAGGCCCAATGACGATGTTGTTCGTGGATGAAGATGACGACTTGTGCCTGATCTCAAACCCAGCGCGGCCATCTTGGGGACCGCCTGGAAGCGCTGGAGCTCCGTACTGCACCCAACTGTAGCGGTACCTGAGCCACAAAGGAGCCACAGCATTAGCTCGGTAATGAGGTCGCTGGTCGCTGGATAGATCGCGATGATCAACTTGCTGGATATTAATAGCGCTCCATCGATGGGACACATTCTCGTGTCCGTCCTTGGGACTCTCTTTGCCATTCTTGCCATTCTTGCCTTACTTGCTCTCTTGCAATAGCCCACATTGGGACTCGTGCATGAACAGGACGATTCTGTAATCAGTGAACGTCCGAAGCTATCGAAAAACTCCTTTCATCGGCAGATGACTCGCGTAACTTTCTTGAGCTTTGTTCATGGCGTCTGCTTGTTTTTTGTGGGGCGTGAAATGAGGGCATATCCATTTGCAGTATCAAATTACAACGTTGCTTGTACATCGTGCCTACTTTTGTGTACTACAGAGCTTGCCGAGAGAAGCCACGGCAAGGTGTCGAGAGTCCGAGCAACATCGGATGGCTGACTTGACGGAAATTAGACCTAGGAATCACTGCTACTTTGAGGTAATATCTTTCCTCGGACCTGGCTCCAGGGAAAGTCTCCTGAGTCAAGCGCATTCGATCTCGCAACCGAGCCTGCTCGCGGCGGATGGGGTCCGGAAAGACGCTTGACCAGATTGCACCACAGCGCTGGTGACCTGGCTTGTGCGATTGCCATATTGTGTTGTAGCTACTTTAATTAATAATCCGACAACGCGAGTCCTTAGAGCCTTCTAACCTCCAAAATAATGCCAATTCCATCTTACACAGTACTGTACAGTACATCCAAAAAAATTTAGATCTTGAGATGAGCCACGCCATCCCCAGCATTTCCAGTTGAATAGATCCTCTATCCAGCAGCGGACTGCCACCCGTCTGCAGTCCCTCGTTATTTGCACAGTAGCTTTCCGGCCTAGCAGGGCCTTTAGCATTTACACGGTTCACCTGGCGAATGTCATGGCTGCAGGTCGAGCCCATCAAGTCGTCCAGAGCCAGAGGATTCTTCATGCAATGCACTGCGATGCACTGCCTAATAGGTTAACCCTTCGTCGAGGGGACAGGCGAATCCAAGGGCGAAGATTTTGGGGATCTCGAATCCCGCATGCTCGAATCAAGCCTAATGGTTTAAGGGGGACCGTTGCAAATCTGAAACGCGCCTGAGGGAGGTAGTTGGCCTGCATCGGATTATAGCCTACATAACGAAGTGCACAACCCCCCTCCTTTTCCACTCCACTCATGTATCTAGGGCATCATGCATATATCCATATTCGGTAGATAGCTAGGTCNTTTTTTACCTGTTCCCCCTATGAGCGATGACTTCTTGTCGATGCGTGTGCGGCGTTGACAGGTTGGGACAATCCTCCGACCAGCGCTCATGCAAAATAAACGAGAACCAGTCTTTCCAACGATAAGTTTGTTGAAAGCACCAGAACGACGACCAGAGATAATTACTGTACTTGTATGTTGACAACCATGCGTTGTTCATGCAAGCCTGTTAGCAAGTCAGACTACGGTCACCTGTAGATTTCTACGCGTCGTCATCATTCGCTATTTACTGGCTCCAGGTGGTCTATTCTCATAAAAGTCGGCACCCGACATTGGGTGCACGCATGGAAAAAGATGGCGGATCTTGATTTTGAATGGCGGGGCGTGCTCTCACGAACTGACCAACGAGATGTGGTAGAAATGCCTGAAAAGGGATTTTTCTTCCCTTTCCACGCCTTCATCGATAATACCGTTGATATAGGGATGAAAACTCTTTCGCCCATTCGGTGGAGAATAACACGAGAATTGCACAATGCATTGAAAACATCCATGCTGGTCAGGCATCTGGAGCCGGCTGTTTTCGGTGATCAGCGTCCTGGGATCACCGATCGAGAGCAGGACAAGAGAAGCTCCGCAGGGCAAATAATGTTGTACAGTAACTTACAGCCCAGTGCGACCCGTGCGAGGGCGAGAACACCGCATAATCCACCCCAGCCAGCCTCGATCATCATAGGGTTATGGCCCGTGGTGCTGGATGAGGAAGGAGTTTCTTCCCAAAAAGACGTTTCGTGATTCGACGTCCGGCCGAATCCTCCGGACCAACCAGTCGAAGGACGGAGCGAGGACGCACGGGGCAGGAGGAAACGTGATCGCTTAGGGTGTTGTGCCTGTTTGATCCGCATCCTGAAACTCAACTGTCAACAACCGGTACCTGTATGAGATGCTGCGAGAAGATGCGCCTCTCGCCCCAAAGGCCCAGGTCCTGCTTGATCGTCCCGCCGGCCCCGCGCTGTGCACATCACTTCAACCTCTTATTTTTCTCTCTCACCTGCCCGAGAGGGTATACCGCAAGAAAATCAAAGGCCCTGTGATCGTGAGCCGTCGAGATGAGCCACGATTAGTCCCATAGCTGGCCGTACGTACTGTACGTGCCATGGTCGGGTTGCTCTGCTCTGCTTGCTGTTCTTCGTCGCACCCCCCCAAAATCTCCACGCCACTCTACACCCGCATCCCATAACTACCCTCAATTGGCGACTTCATCTATCTGAATCAACAACACCCATTCGTCTGCAGTGCACGCATCTGCATCTCCGTCATCCATTGACTTCGGTATGCTATTCCTGGCTCACGATTACGATTACCTTTCTCTACCAGATCTCCCATCTTAACCCTAGGCCTTTGCCCGAGCGTGTCGCCTTGGAGGGCAGTCCCACCACCCGGATTACGTTCTCGCCCGTCTCAGCCCTTCCATTGGGTGGTTGCGGGTCCTCGCCTGGCCGCTGGATCCGCACCGGACTTGTGAAACACGCACCCCCTGGACTTTCCTCGCCTGCTGATTGGCTCAGGCTGGGCCCGGGCCTAGCAAAGGGTCCTCGCGGGAGATCTGGAAGAAACCAAGACTCCCAAGACCTGGATGGACAAGAGGAATTGACTGGTCCTCACACTCTTAGCACTTCGTAGGGATTTGAAGAAAAAGGTGTCGTCAATGCTTATTTTTAAAAAGGATTTGCTGCGGTCGACTCCACTCAGACCCAACGGCCGGTTCTTCGACTTTGTATTGTGCGCCAAGCTCCTCACGCTCCTCTCTGCTCGTGACATTCTTACCAACCCAGCCGCCAGGGCAAAGTGTCGTGACCATCAAAATGCATGATTCTCCGCCGGGTTGGCGCTGAGCTATTTGCGGCATCCCCGCGACTTTTCCACAACTCAATCTCTCACCTCTCTCCCCGTCTTTCTTGCCCTTCCAATAGCTGGGCGGTAAAGAATTGACTTTTGATTGAGCTGAGTCAAAAACCTCACATTCAAGTTCTACATTAATTCTATTTTAAGCAAAATCGCAATCTCGCAAATGCACAATTGCTGTGGCCGCTCTCCAAAGGACCAACATCAACACTGCAGCTGCAGCACCGTCTGATACCGCAAATATAGCCCATCTTTCATCTTCTAGTACAGTACATCACCGTCGGCGTGGCGGGTTTGTCATGTTTCAAAACAAACCTGGAACACGGAAACACATCTCCAAAAAGAGTTTAAGGTTTCGTTTTCTGGGTCTCTCTTTTCTCAAGGCACACCCCCCTCCTCCTCCTCCTCCCTTTTGCTTTTCCAAATCTACTGTACATACCATACCGCCCCGGTCCAAGAAAAACCCACCGCATAAGCCCCAAGCCCAATTTTAACGTAAAAGAAAAAAAAAAAGGAAAAAAAGCCATCCACGGCCCTGGTAAGAAGAAGAGCTTTTCACCGTCAGCACGTTTTGAAAACCCCCCTCCTCCCTGGTTTTTCTTATATTTTTTTACATTTTATTATGTCTTGCAGGTTTTTCCGGGAAAACCCTAATTATTTTGCGAGATGGGGGGAGGTTTCAGATGGATGAAAGAAGCAGGTTGATCGTTCTTTTTCCCAATACAGTAGTTTTATTTCTCTTTGCTTTTCCTTTTTTTTTTGCAGGCGAACTTTATCCCCCTTCCCCGAAGCTGCTTAATTTAAGTTTTAAGGCTTGTCTAGTAGAACCTACTGATCAAAAATCTATGAGCGCCCTCCCCGAACGACTGCCTGTCCGGGTTCTAATTAGCAAGTGAGCACCGCTGTGCTAGTTAATAGCTTTTGCTTTGAGCTGATGTAATTAACCTGTCTGTACTTTCCTTGCATTGATACTTTTTATTAGTAGCTTATCTCACCTAAGAGCACAAGGCTATTCGCTTTTATTAAGTTTGATAGCGCTGTGCTCGTTGCTCTGAGAGTATTTGACCTACCTTTATCCTTACACGTGACCAGGAGTGATGCTTTTACCCTCTTTCAGTAGATCTGTTATCGTCGAGCTTCAATGTAGTCCTACAGTACCAGGTTCTACCATAGCCACTGTCGGGGTGAGTAGTAAATAGGAGTTTTATTCTCAGATTGTGTAAAGTCAGGCGGCAAATATTTGGTAAGAGTCCCAATGCTCATCTAGCCCGCCCTCCTCTGCTTGTTGCATCTTGAGCCGAACAAACGGTTCGAGCTCGTCCTGTTCTTACTTGCTCAGAAGGCCAATCCGATCTTCAATGGAGGTAAATTCTCCATAGTACAATGGATCAATAAATTCCCAGTAGATCTCATCGAACCCGTAGCTGGATGTAGCTGCAAGACAGAACCAGAAATGGCCGTTTTCTAGTGACTGTGCCATACCGACAGAAAGACGTTGGCGCTCAGAGATGTCGCCCCGTTGAATCATCTCATGCTCTTCATCCTGGAGCACTTGTATGAACAATTTGTGCCGAGGAAGGTGTTCCTCCAAAAAGGACCTCAAATCAGTCCAGTTATCTGGATGCTTCAGAAGTAGCCACCAAGGTGAACAATACGTCAATTCGACAGGAGCAGCGTAGCAATACTCCCAGTCAATGACGCCAGAAATGTTTAGCTCGGATTCGACAATGATATTAGTTGGGCGGAAATCATCGCAGTATAATGGAAATGGCCCGTGATCATATGTAGCAGTCCAGAAATTCCTAGCGATCTTGAGAAATAAATAACGTACAACATATTTCTTTCGACAATCAGCCTCGTCATCAATGGCATCATTCTGTTGAGTTCTAAGATTAGTGATATGAGTTTCGACTAGCGCAGTGAAATAAGCATTCGCAGTGGTAAAGGACTGCTGAGGGAGTGCGTTCGGTGGATAATTCCCACACGAGAGACAAGTTGGTTCATATTCAGAGTAACGGGTCTCTTTCTTACGCTCCAATTCCCGGATTCATCTCGAACCCACGGCTCCGATGCGGGAAAATTCACATCTAGATAATTCAAGCATCACTCTGGCCATATTGCGGTATGCTCGAGCCAAAATCGTAGTGTCGATATCTGGTTGTAATATGATTGGTGCCAAAGGATCTGACTGCGCTTTAAGATGATCCGATAAACGTGTTGCATCCACGAAGGACAGCACCATGTATGGCCCCAAGTCGTAACTTTCAGCTGCGAGGAGTTTAGGAACAGGGATTGAGGTGTATTGAGAAATATATGTCATTATCATACATTCGTCATTGGTCTTCTCGTGGCGGAATGTGCTCTTGCTGAGAATCGGGAAACGAACAATGGCATGGAGGCCTTTTAATCTGTAGCAACAGTTGAATGAGCCTAAAGAGAGATACTCATATTCTGATGTGATGCCAAACCGATCAGCAATTTCTTTGACCAATGTAGGGAGGCTCTCCCGCAATCGCTGGTTCCAGGCAAGAGCTGTAAAACGAGACTTGTCATATTGCAGATCATCATGATACATCGTTCACTTCTGTTTATCCTAGTTGGACTAGGCACAAAAGCAATGGGGTCTATTTTTTGAGTTGGGATATTCAGACGAGAGCATCAGACTCGAGCTAAAAGTATTTTATTGACATCATGGTTTTGATAAAGGGGCAGACAGGCGCTAAAGGATGTTTGAAATCGCCGTGAAGGGCCAGGTATCGTGATACTGCATTGATGTCAGAAATCTGTGCAAATCAATCAAACAAGTCAAAAGCGGAAAACTGTAGTAAAGTTATTCATTAGACAGGATAGGAAACATCTCCTTCTAGATCTACATATTACATATTTCCCAATTTCTTGGGGAACCTGCAGCTTTCTTCGTCTTTTCTTTTTCCTTGTCTTCTTTCTTGTATCTTTTGTGATTTTATGAATTTCCTTTTTTTATTGTAGATCTCATTTAATCCTTCTCACATGATGTAGTGTTTCTCTTTCTCAGCCTAGTGATTCCAGACCCGGTGTTATGTCCTCAGGCATAAACACTATCGATAAGGTGCCGAGGTACCGAAATCGGGAGAAGATTGATTGTCCGCCTAATCCAGATCAGATATTAGAAATTTCTGTGAGAGAAAGGGATATAATTACTGTAATTAAATAAATTACCAATCAAAAAAACTTGTATAGATTTTATAAAAAACCCTAGGGAAAAGAGAAGAAGAAAGAAGAAAAGACCATGAGTACAATTACCATAGAGGACGCACCGTCCTCAGCAATCGCCCTCGAACCTCTCCCAAAACATCTTGTGCTCTCTGGCGACAATGTCAGTTACAATCTCGACATCAACAATAACTCATCCGGCGATGCCTCAACCTCAGCATTCAACCCTTCCAACCCAGACGCCATCGTCCAAGCCTCCCGCCTCCTAGACAGCCAGGTCCCCGATGGCGGCTACGGCTGGATCGTCCTCTTTGCGCTCTCCATCATCGCCTTCTGGTTCGTGGGCACGACCTACTGCTGGGGCGTGATCCAGGCGGTGCTGGTCAAGGAGAAGGTATCGAGTGCTTCGACGCTGAGTTTCGTGGGGAGTCTGAGCTGTGCGAGTATTAGCTTTCTGGCGCTGGTGAATGGGAGGTTGATTCGAAAGATTGGAGCGCGGAATGCGGCGCTTTTGGGGGTTGGGTTGATGGGTGCTGGAGAGGTGGGGAGTGGGTTCGCGACGAAGAGCATTTGGGGGGTTGTTTGTTTGTTCGGGGCTTATTATGGGGGTTGGAGTTAGGTGAGTTTTCTTCTTTTTGTTTCTTCTTTTGGTGGATTGTGGATTGTGGATTTAGAAGATGGGGAGGGAGAAAGAGACAGAGGAGGATATTATATTCCTAGAAATGACCTACAAGGTACATCACATCACTAACACCTAATTCCCTCTTTCTTTAGTCTATGCTTCATGGTAAGTTATTAACCCATCTCCTTCCTCTTCCCAATTTCTTGTCTTCTTATCTAAATTATCTACTTCTAAAAGGTTGTCTCCCTCACCCCGGCTCAATATTTCAATAAGAAACGAGGTTTTGCCAACGGGATTGTGTTTGCGGCTGGTGGCCTAGGAGGCACGGTCATCAGCTTCGCAATGAACGGCTTGGTCAGTAATTTGGGTGCGGAGTGGACTTTCAGAGTCATTGGCCTTACGACGCTTGGGACTGCATTACCGGCGGCATGGTTGATCAAAGAGCGTGCTCCTATAAGATCATCTACATTTATTGAATGGTTAGTGGCTTCCCTGTCATATCTGCTCTAATCTCACCCCCATCTCATTATATCATAATATGAAAGTTTACCATCAAATCTAGGCGCCTGTTTAAAGACTTCCAGTTCATCGTTCTCTTCTTAGTCGGTGCAATAGGCACCTTCCCTCTCTTCGTCCCCCCTTTCTTCCTCCCTCTCTACAGCAACTCACTAGGCCTCTCAGCCTCTACCGGCGCTGGTCTAGTCGCAGGTTTCAATTTCTCCTCCATGGTCGGTCGTTTAGGCTGTGGCTTCATGAGCGACAAGATTGGGCCCGTGAATACGCTATTCATCACGTTACTGATCAGCTCGGTGAGCATGTTCGTTATCTGGCCCTTCTCGGATTCGCTGCCCCCACTGATTGCGTTTGTGATCATCAATGGGTCGGCGAATGGAGGATTCTTTGCCACTATGCCAACGGTCGTCAGCGGAGTTTTCGGTAGCGCCAGGGTAGGAGTTGCGATGGGGATGATTGTTTCTGGGTGGGCTGGGGGATATCTTATGGTAAGTTGAGCGTCTGCATCCTTCCCGTTGAGAATTGAACCCTTTCGGTTTCTGGATAAACGAAACTAACTAGTTTAAAGGGAGCTCCAATTGCTGGTTACCTGCTGGCAGCTTACGGAGGACAAAATGCCGGCCTTAAGGCATATCACCCAGCTATTTTCTACGCTGGGTCGATGGGACTGGGTGCTGCACTCCTGGTGAGTGTGTTAAGATGGAAGATGGATAAGTCGCCATTCAAGAAGCTATAATTAGTGTTTGGTTATCTAGTGTATGAGGTTTGTTGCTCAGATATCAAGCGCTACCGTCTCTTGGCTTATTTCACACGCTTCGAGTGAGGCGAACGAGATGAGGTAAGATGCTTGGAAGAACCAATTAATTATATTATGATCAGAGTTTTGACAAGACTCTGTGGAAAAAAGTGATATTATGCTCTCCGTTTGTGTAGATAGAGCTAGATGCTGTTCTCTGGTGTGTATTTAGGTGAATTGTATATATAGAGTGATAGAAGACCTACCAGAAGAATATCATGAAAATACTCCAACCCATTTATCAAAAGTTATATCCCATCCCCAGCCCCAGCGCCAAAAATCCCTATGCTTATTCTCCCCCCCAACCCAATCCGGTATCCTCGGGCCTCAAGGGAACACTCTCCAACCTCCGCACCTCGTTCCTNGGGGGGGAGGCCCTCTCCACCCACCCGCACCCGCACCCGCACCCCAAACCAAAAACCCCCCGAAACCTTATCTCGCATCGCCGCCTCCTTCCCCCATCTGCAACCTCACGAACACCAAGCCTGCCCTCTGGACAAACCAAATTGGCCCTGCCCAAAGTTTTGTTGCACGTCGTAGTCTTTGCCACCCTTTTTTGGTGCCCCGCCGCCGCATCGCGCGCTTTTGCCGGCGTGCCCGTTTGTGCATAACTGGGGTGGGCTTTGGGAGAACCGTGTGGGCAGAAATGGGGGGGAATCCTACTGTGCCTTGGCCCTTGATGCATGCATGGGGGCGGGCGGGCAGGCGGGCGATGTGCTGTGCT
>NCSJ02000439.1:0-31619 GCA_002812745.2 Scytalidium lignicola | reverse complement strand
CTACGCAGGACCAGCCAGTGATGCGCCGCAGCGGGCGCGTGAGTGGTCTTGACAGCCCTTAGGGTTCGAGAGAAGTACAGTAATTACCGTCGGTGGCGACTTTGGGCAGTGGCTTTGCAACAACAGAAACTCTTCTGCACTGGGAAATCGCCACCGCCTAGTTTTCCATGGGCTTTTTCTCTCCGCAGGCCGTTCTGGAACCTCACCCCCCATTTATTATTATTATTATTATTGTCAAAGCCCGTTATTACGGTTTTGTTGGCCTCGGCCTCTGGTGCTTTTCCGTTGCAAAAGCCCCATATTGGAATGGCTGGGAATTCCTTCCTCGGACTGGGAGCTGGCCGAACCGGGATGGCTCTTGCTGGTCTGAACAACCATGGTTCGAGTGTTTGAAATCCTGCATGAAAGCTCATCCCCGGCCTCTACCGGTAGGGATCTGGTCTATCAACGTACGATTGTTTAGGATCCACATGCATGCCCTGAAGTAGACGTGCACGACGTGATAGATAACTGACAGCACGACTTAACAGTTTTGGCAATGGTCGACGGTGGAAGAACGCCAACTACGCCAACTACCTGGCTGCCGCCGGCCATGCTCGTATTGCAAATCCTCGGAAGGTCTGTGTTGTTGTTCCTTGTAGCGAGCGAGCTACCCTTGGAGAGCTGATACGCTGAAGAAAAAGACCCTGAGAATCTAGGTGTGGCTTGACGACCACCACTACCACCACTCACCACCACCACCCAACTAAACGCGATCGAACTTTTTGCACCAGCCAACCGCCAACTTTCAAATCGTCAATACACCAGTCCTACTATTAAATCGGCCAAGCGATTTTTGTCACTGTTATCATATGATACTATGTAACTTATGCATAGTACAGTACAGTACAAAAATACTTTGTAACCATCGAGTGGCATGCCCAAATCAAACATCCATGTTCTAGTACATCTTGTTTTTTGAATCGAGGTGCGACTTTGGATTGTCGGCTTTGGGGTAGGCATGGTAGGTAACACGAGCCATGAAGTAATTACTCCGCACAAAATATCAGAATGGCAGTCCCCTGTCGGTCGAATAAATGATCTCCATACAGCTCATCGGATGTCTGTAGATCAGAAAACTTGAAACATACGTCAACCTCGTTTACCATACCCGATATTTTGTGGGCGTTTGACAGGTTTTGACAGAATGAAATACGGTAGCTGGCACTCAACACTGTACCGTACTCGAGCTGTCGTGGCTGTCACGGCTGTTAAGGTTGCGCCAGTTTGCTAATGCCAAAGATATAGCTCCCCTTCAGGTTCTTCCTGTACGAATGGGGTGGTGGCGACGTAGATCTTAGGGCAATCAATCAACCAACTGGAACCCCGACCAACCCAACTAATCAACTCCCTTCCCGAGACGTTCTCCGCCTTTGGGATTTAATTATTGCTTAGGTCAGTTCTTTAATCGCATCTAGAGTCCTCCTGGCATCAGTTTTCCCCCCGGCAGACAAAAAAAAAAGTCTTTTTCGCATTCGGCTTGTGACCAGCTACCGGCCACTACCTACTCATATTTCGATCTCTATGGGGCTCGAAATTGCAGCGGATGTTCGGGCGAGCCGTGATCTACAATTTTTCTTGTATTATTGATTCTCGAACCTTGATCTTTGCGAGGTGGCAAGGTCGCCTCACCAAAAGCCCCACGAAGCCCTACCTAACCGACACCGTAAGCTGCCAGCTGCCCAACATTCTAGAAAAGAGATCAGCGCCGAGCCAGCTCTATATAGTGCTAGATGATCAGCCTCAGACAGGCGTGACAAGACGGGAGGCATGTCATCCAGAAGATCTGATCCATGAAATGCCACACATCCCACTCATCACAGCCACAGTGGCGCGAGCTGTTCATCATGGAGTATCATCCAAAAAAAAAAAGTTGGATTCTGTTGTACGGATTACGCAGTCCTGACATGGATTATGCGTCACAATTCTTAGCAGTATCATTCTTCTCATTTTTTATTTGATAAACAGCATGCTTGCCACATACTCCTGTCATAATTGCGTCTTTCAATAGCGCTACCACATGGCACGGCAGTCCTGTGGAGAAAAGCGGCTCTTTTGATCAGTTTCGCGGAGTCGGAACCGTCCATAAATTCATTACCCAATAGCAATTGTGCTTTAGAGGATCTAACATTCTCCCTCAAGATGAGGAATCGTCGATTGTCTTTCCTTTTAAATCCGTTCTCTATACTAAAATTTTATTTTTNATTTTTTTGAACTGCCTATGAAATAGGGGGTGAATTTCAGGAGGAATTAGTAAAGAAAGTGATATATTCTATTATTATCTTATGGATACAGTAATGCTGTGCAGTTTCTTTCTTAGTACGTCCTACGCACTGTCATTTGCCCCTTAGCTTTACCTATATTTATCATATTAATGTGTTCAATTCCTTTACTGGCTCGGGGACTGTTACCATTGGGCTGCGGGGTGTTGAATACTTACAGTACCTTGTTCTCGCTTGCAGGTACGAGAGAGAACAGGCGGATAGCCCTTTTTCATTTTTCATGCTCAAGTCTCCTAGCAATTAGCTTGCCCAACGGGGCAAACAATAATATAACCACCTAGAGCTGTAATAAGCTTTATGTGATTGCATGGGCACTGGGCGAACTATGGTTTGCAGCTGTATGTATGAAATATATGAGAAGATCCCGGAGGACTGCATGTTTAATGACGCTCGACCTATTCAAGGTTCTTGTTGCCCAATGAAAAGAGGCAGAAGGTAATTGTAAGCTCCATCCTTTTCGGCACATAGACTTCGGTGTTATTACTCCTCTATATCACGGATACTAGACTAAAGAGGAAGCTCCCATTCACAGATGCCAATCTAACGTGGAAACAGGCTAGAGTAGGCTCGGATTTTGGGTTGTTACATTCCGGGCGCTTGAAGAAGAGCTCATATCGTATAACACGCTGTCGTACAAACTTCCATACCTGGATATCACCATAATGCGGAGTTAGTCTGAGAATAGGATGCTCCACATGATATTTTCTCGATTTATTGTTGTCTCTTTGAGCGTCCCTTTGATACACACCATTTAGGCCGTAGATGAAGAGATAAATTCCACAACCGCAATATATGGGATCTCATTGGAGATCCTAACATTTCAAACGCCTAACAGTAACTATCGTCAGTGCATGAACCTTTTTCCCTGTGGTTAATTCGATAATAGGATGATTAGTCAGGGGGCTAGAAAAGGGGCCAAATCACGTGGGATTATATAATACTCAGCCAAAGGCTAACAAAGGGAACTGAGAGAACCAACCTCAAAACCCAAGGCTATCTAAGCCAACTGTTATCGATACGAATGTGGTGAAAACCTTCGCTCGAGACTTATCACGCATGCTCTCCATTAATATGTTCACTATCACAACACAGTGATTTCACCAGATATTAGACCATACCCTCTATTAATACAAAGGTGTCATAAACTGAACCGCATATCTAATCTCTCTTAAGAGGTTTGTAAATCTCCTCAATACCATCCTTAGTGATAACCATCATCTGTAACCCATCTCCAACTTCGATATGTCTCTCGACCGCACCATCGAACGCATCCTTGACAAGGTCCTCTACTTCACTTCGAGTTAATGGAATCCTCTCCCGTTCCACCAAATTATGTCCAATTCCACTGCCCGGCTCATACTGATTCTTGAAGTTGACCTGGTTATCCAAGAACGGCATGATTAAGCTCGATGCAGCACCGGCTGCTCGACACTGCTCCCTCTCATAGCTGCCAACCGGATCATAAGAGTAAATAGCGCCCTTCCCCTCCTCATCCAACCCGCCTAGAATAGCATGGACATAGTATGGGAAGAAGCGTTTGCTATACAGAATCGTAGACAACCGTTTTGCGCACGCGTTAACCGTAATGGGCTTTCCATGTTGGTATCGGTACATTTTGCACACGGCATCGAGACGTTCCTTTAAAGCCTCCCCATCCGCCGCGTAGCCCACAACTGATAATACTAGGTTCGCGTCGTCTTGAGATGCGCTGGATCCACCGATCTTGAAGACTTTTGGTTGGTAGCGGGTGTTTATGCTGTACCCTGACGTGGATCGAGTGTCGCCTGCGATGATTGTGAAGTCCGCTCCGGAGATGGCGAGAGTGGAACCACCGTTGTCGGTATATCTATACAAAGAGATGTTAGTTAACTGATAAATGAGCTCGCAACAACCTAAACATACGGATAGAAGGCATGCTCTCTGTTTCCAGCTGCTGCTGTTGGGGCTTGGTTGAAGGAGTAGTTAGGCCCGTTCATCAGAGGATTTTGGCTGAACATTGCAGCCATAGTGGAGATATACGTAGAGACCGTTTAAGCTATTTCGTGAGTGTTGAGAATAACTTCTTTATGGGTTGTGGGTTGGAAATAATGGGTATGGTAGCTGTTCTTGTGGAAGTGCTCTGGAACACGCGTAGTCCACAGTTGCCTTCGATTACTTGCGCTGTAAGGGTATGTGCGATGACTAGCGCCAATTTCCCGACAGGGGTAGCTTCTGGTCAGGAAACCAACGTACCGCGAATCTCAAAAAGGTTATATTTCGCACTCATCTGGGATAGTCTAGATTGCAGGCGGATATGGATGGGTATTTCTATTTGAATCCTTCTTCATTTATAATACTAATATGGTTTCAGTGCTGCGAGGACTATCCGGCGCAATGCGCTGCAAAAAATTGCGGCGTTGTCCGCGACGTCATCGACATCTTTTGATGGCTCCGACCTGGATAGGTTATGTAAAGAAGGGACAAACGGTAGGAAAAACAAGGGTCCATTGAATGGGATTGCAAAGCTTTCTTCGCCGACTATGGCGGGCTCTCCTATGGTAAGGAGATTAGATTCTTTTGGCCCGTAAAATTTGCATAGAGACTGATAAAGGGGGCTTAGAATATCCGGGAGTTCGAGGTTTTACTGGCATTATGCAAAGCTGCCCCCTTCTTGAAGACTGTAGAGAGTGCACAAAGGCTTGTGGACCAATTGTCTCCATATGTACAGGAGGCCCACATGCAAGTTTTCGTCGCGTCCCCCTTTTTCCGCGAGATTGAGCCATCACCTATCGAAGCTCTGAGTTGTAACCTTGCAGCAGCTCTCCTATCCCTTGGAATAAACCATGGTAGTTTGCAAAAATCCGTTTCTGCTAAGTTGTGGGCATATCTGGACAACTGTCTTGAAGCAGCAGAGTCGATTGCATCATCGATCCAAGGACAAAGTACTGAAAGAGCAAGCTCATCTGAAGTGGAGGATGCCATCCGCATTGCAACAATTACAATTTCTATGCTAGGTTTCCTGGAAGCTGCGGCAACATACGTGAATTTTTGGGCCGCCTCTGACAGACTTACTTTGATCGAAAGATTTAAAAACATATTGTCTGAAACCTTTTTGGTGGCTGTCGAGACTGCATTTTCCACGCTTCGCAATACACATTCTCACCAGAATAATGTGAAAGAATGGAAGCGGTATGCTCGCCATTATGCTGCCATTAGCCGTCCGCTTGGTGCAATGCTTCTCCAGCAAGGTTTCATGTCGCTACTTGTAGCTGCGTCTTCACTTCTTGTTGCTGATATTGATGCACTCCGCGGTAACGATGTTTTGGATCTTCTTATGTCTGGGACCAAAATATCTAGATCTACTGGGGAGGACATTGATTTTGAGACAATTGAGACTATGGCAGATATTGCTGCCGACGAGATGAGCCTTCTAGAGGATGGTGCTGATTATGTCCGAATGGGATCCGCTTGGCAACAACGTCTTGCATTTTCTGTAAAAGCAGGAGCTTTGACAAGTTATCTGAATTGTGCATTACTCAATGAAGATGCTGCAGAGCCTGATATGCTTATGTCGTGGTTAGAAAATGCCCTTGCGGACCCTGTTCAAATGGCCGATGAAATTCTAGCAAATGTGGTTCTTAGGTCAATGGCTCTAATTTCGAAACTTTCACCAGCATATGCCCCGAATGTCACTAAACTCCTCCCACGGTTTATTGTGCAGGGCGGTACTCAAAGCCAGACAATTAAAGTTGCATCATCTTGTTTAGGTTACGTTCTTCAGATTCTATCTCAGGACGCCGTTATCAGTACATTATATACCCTTGGAAACGTTGTCAGTGCTGGATCTGGTGCAGAGATAGGACATTCCAGTGTTAATGGCGATTCTTTAACAGATGGTTCTTCTGGCTCTACTTTCTATGCTGGCAAGCAAACCACCGGTAGTTCTATTTCGTTAACAATAACTGGGGAGGAAGAAACCACAGCAGTGTATGGAAACGTGATACAGGCCATATGCAGCATAGCCATTAGTTGTCAGGATCCCAAGATCACTGCGCTAGCTCAGTCAATGCTTGCTCAAAAGATTACCAAAATCAACAGGTCGATTGATGCACGAATAATTACTGAAGCTGCGGCTTTGGCACTTAGCGGTGGATCTCTGGAGTTCCGCTCACTGTTGAAAGTGTACTCGAAGCTCACCCATGATGCTGTTGTGAACAACAATGAGATCATGCTAGAAGCAGTAAGTCGGAATCTGACTATGGTAACATTGTTCGCTAATATTAACCTTATAGGTGATGAGGGGTCGTAACTATATCTCAGCCAATCTGCGCGCCGAGTCTCCGCTATACAATACATACCTAGAAAATCTTCTTGAGGCTATTATAAGCCAGGGCGATGTCCACCAGCCGAATTCCCATGAAGCAGATGTGGACCTAGCTGCACAGGAAATTGCCCAGCTTTTGCAACCCCTTTCTATCCTAGTCTCTAGCAATGACTTGGCTTCAGATAAATCACTCAGTGATGAAACCCTGTCGCTCTTCCGGGATGCCTGGTTCAACATCGTCATTCACGGCTTTACCATTAGTACTGACCGTGGCAAAAAGTACATTAACGAACTTCGTATTCTGGCAATTCATTCTGCTCCACTTGTCACGGAGCAACGAGCAGAGCAGACAGAAAGTGATATTGAACTCAATACCGTGCTTCGTCGTGGAATAAGTTCTGAGCATGAGTCAACCCAAAAGAAGAGGCTTACAGCATTATTGCCCTCTAAAGCATCCGAAATCAGAGGTCTGAGCTATGGCAAACTTATCTTCTTACAGGCCGCATATCTAGTTGAGGCCCTTCGAGCAGAGAGTGGTGATTGTACAAAGGCTATAATATACTTTTTGGAGCCAAGTATGCGAAAAGGTGATATGAGTAGCATCATGGAAGCCATTACAGTTGCCGTTGTGGATAGATATCTACAAAAGACTCTGACTGGAACCAATCCGACTTTTTCTGCACGTTACGTTGCCAAACAGCTCGTCTCCATCCTTAACGGTTGTTGTTATCGCATTGAACGGGTTCAGCAAGCTGCTATGATATGTGCGGATAAAATTATTCGAGAGGTCCCATCTGCTTTATGCCATAAGGCATCTCTATTCGCACTTCTAGAGTTGCTATCTCTCATGTGGTCTAGCTGCCTAGCTGCTGAGACTGATGAATATGAGTGGAAGTCAACGTTCACCTCAGCGCGTGGCAAAGTTACTATAGAACTCTCCGATGACTATGACCTGCGTAGGAAGACACTTCATAATTTCTACAAGAAAGCAAAAGCATGGGTCACTGCTGTGATTAGCGTAGCACCTCGCGATATCAAAGGTCTTCTACAGACTTATTTATCGGAGTATGACGACGAAGGTGCTTATGGCCATATTTCTCTAGGCCGATCATTTGCATTAGAGATGGGGGCCGTCGTCCCTAGCAGCGACCAGCGGCTGGATGCGATAGACCACCAAAAAGGCTTCAATATCAATACCGCGTCAGACTTCATCGCTCAGTACACTACTCGGCAGGAATATAGGTATGCAGAAGCGCTTCCAGACCACAATGTTGAATGGTTGGGTTTCATGCGCCTCGATGGACGGCACAATTCAATTAGTTCTGTCGAAGAAAAGTGTGATGACACTCTTGCGATACTTAATCATCTAGCTACCCGGACTCAACAACGCAAATATGTGCCAACTGGAGAACTTCGGGATATTCTGCGAAGAGCAGCAGCATTGGTGTCTCGCTCTACGAAAGATGAATGTGCTATTGTGCATCACCTCGTTAGCATTCCGTTCCTCATTTTCACAAAAGAGACTATTAGACTTGGAATATCTCTCTGGATGGGTATCATCAATGATAATCCAAGGATGGAGTCTCGGATTTTAATGGAAGTTGCTCAACAATGGGAAGCCACTGTCCATCGACGTCTCGGTATTTTCAATAATCACTTCTTGTAAGTTCGCTGGCCTTCATAGCCCATGGCTTCTGCTAATCAGTAGTAGGCATCCTGATCCATTCTACATCAAAGAAGAGTTTGCACCAAGTGATAGAATCACATTATCAAAACGACAACAGGTGGCTCACAATCTGATGACCCCCCATATGAGATTGCTACACTTTCTTGGCAGTCACTATAATGCGACTCGTCTTCGTAACCGAAACACGGAAATGGCGTTCTTGAGGTTATTGGACATCACATTGGATGGTTTCAAGCATGCTACAGGTCATCCTCTTGCAAGAGAGGTTAGATTCCAGGTCGTTCTATTTGGCATGAAAGTCTTGAAACATACTACTGCTCTCGACTTCTCTTCGAAGTGTAGTCTAAAGAGCAAAATTCTGTCCGCAGCCTTGTCATGGTTTTCATTTCCACCAATGCTGTCCTTTGGCGGAAACAGGTTACAATTGAAGGCTGAGATACGTCTACTCTCTGATGTCTCAACAGCACTTCGTAACGTGGCCATTGCTGGTGCTGATACTTCGCCATTCCTAAAATCACTCCAAGCGAAGGAGGCTCTCCTACATATCCTCCTCGAAAATGAGCGCATCAGATTGCAGGTATGGCTGTACCCCCTAAGTGAACCTAGTGATGGTGCTGCCTCCCCGCAACCATCGAAATCTGTAACAGAAGTGAGTATTTTATCTCCATTCCCGTAATCATTTCTAATTAGATTCAGGCTTCACTTATCAACCTTGTGAGAACCGCTTGGACTGAAAGCCCGTCTTTGACTGTACAACTCGCTACTCGATTTCCCTCAGTGAAATTGCACAAGGAGATTCGTTGGCATCTGCTAAACTTTCCTGATAAAGCTATTTCCGAGCCCGAGGCTCTTCCAATTTTACTAGGAGGTGGACTTCCTAGCGATGTGTTGCTTCAGCTCAAGGTAGCGTTTCTTGTATCCATTTTCATTTATCATAGCTAACAGTGATAGTATCTTCTCTACTGGGCGCCAGTCAATCCTATCACAGCTGTGACCTATTTTTCACCTGCATATTGCAATAATCCATATATATTGCAATATGCTATGCGTGCCTTGGAGAGTCATTCTGTGGATGTTACCTTCTTCTATGTTCCTCAGATTGTGCAAACCCTACGCTATGATTCTCTGGGTTATGTTGAGAGATATATCCTAGAAACTGCAAGGTTTTCTCAACTATTTGCACACCAAATCATCTGGAATATGAAAGCAAATGCCTTCAAAGATGAAGACTCACAAATTGTAAGTCACATGTTTTCACATTTTGGAGTCGGTTTGACTAACGAGGGTGAAGCCTGATGCTGTGAAACCGACACTTGATAAGGTCATGAACAAAATGATTGCCGGATTCTCTAGTGTAGATAGAGAATTCTACGAGCGGGAATTCACATTTTTTGACGAAGTGACCAGCATCTCTGGAAAACTTAAACCATTCATAAAAAAGCCGAAACCGGAGAAGAAACAGAAGATCGAGGAAGAATTACGCAAAATTAAGGTTGAGGTTGGGGTATACTTACCAAGTAATCCTGACGGCGTAGTTATCGGCATCGATCGAAAATCGGGAAAACCTCTTCAAAGCCATGCTAAAGCACCATATATGGCGACATTCCGAATTAAGAAGAAGCAAGGCAACATAGATGAAGCAGATGAGATGCTCCTTGAAACCGTACAGGAGGAATCAGTCCAAGAAGAAAACTCAATCGAGATCTGGCAATCGGCTATTTTCAAAGTTGGTGATGACTGCCGTCAGGATGTACTGGCGCTGCAGATGATTGCAGTATTCCGCGGTATTTTCCATGACGTCGGGTTAGATGTTTATGTGTTCCCGTACCGGGTGACAGCAACTGCTCCTGGATGCGGTGTCATTGACGTCTTGCCAAATTCAATATCTCGGGACATGCTTGGTCGTGAAGCTGTCAATGGCCTTTATGATTACTTTATCTCAAAATACGGTAATGAGGATTCATTGAAGTTTCAGGAAGCACGAAGTAATTTCGTCAAAAGCATGGCGGCCTATTCCGTCATCTCATACCTTCTACAGTTTAAAGATCGACACAATGGCAATATTATGATAGATGACGCTGGCCATATATTGCATATAGACTTTGGATTTTGCTTCGATATTGCACCCGGTGGTGTCAAATTTGAGCGAGCACCATTTAAGCTTACAGCTGAGATGGTGGCAGTTATGGGCGGCAGTACAGAACACCAGGCCTTTAAATGGTTTGAGGAATTGTGTATCAAAGCTTTTCTTGTGTCGAGGCAATACGTGGAGAAGCTTTCACAAGTGGTTCAGTGCATGTTAGACTCAGGTCTTCCATGCTTCAAACCAGAGACAATTCAAAATTTTAAGGGAAGATTTGTATTGGAGAAATCAGAGAGGGAGGCTGCTGATTATATGAAATATCTAATCAAGAGGAGTCATGCAAGTGTCTCTACAGGTGTCTATGACAAATTCCAGGAAGTTACCAATGGCATTCCATTCTAGGGGGATGATAGAGTTTAATATATTAAAGATTTAATCCGAAAGTGGTACAGCCCATTTATGATTGTCAAATCAGATTTACAAATGATCACGTCTTTAACCTAACCCACGCTAAGAATTTGTTGCATCTTGCCGACTTCGGATTGACGTCGACGTGCATGTCATCCCCCTTATCTATCCTCTTTCTTTCCAAAGACCATATATTTTCCAGTATTGTTTGAGGGTGTAACCCAGGTATTATTATTTAGAATGGCTGCAAACTTTACTCTTGCAGATCCAGCAGCTCACGGGTTTCAAAATGCTACCAATTACGATAAGAATAGACCTTCATATCCTCCGGAAGCTGTTGAAAAGTTATTGAGCTCTTTAAATGTGGCTAACAAAAAGAATGCGAAAATCATCGACCTTGCCTGTGGAACCGGAAAATTTACCGTTTTGTTGGAGGCTCGCCCAGAGGAGTATGAAATCGTTGCTGTCGAACCGCACAAGGCCATGCGAGAGACCCTAGAAGCCAAGAACTTAGGCACAAAGGTTAAAGTCTTAGAAGGGAATGCAGCTAGCATTCCCTTGGAGGATGGATGGGCAGATGCTTGTATTGCGGCTCAGGTACCTTGCCTTGAACAACTATACAGATATTTTACTGATTCACTTCCAGGCATTTCATTGGTATTGACACACTCTTTCAAAAGCTTGGCACACCAACTGCTGACTAATGACCTATAAGGTTTGCTACAGAGGAGTCACTGAAAGAAATAAGCAGAGTCATTAAGCCAAATGCATTATTCGGTATGATTTGGAACGCTGAAGATTGTAAGGCCCTCCCTTTTTCGGTAGGAATGAGCGAAGACTTACCACTGATCAGATAATGCCCCTCAAAGCTGGAATCCTACAACTCAGTGGGAACAAAAGTTGAAGGATATTATTGTCACTCTTGAGGATGGTCACTCACGATTCAGACATTTTCAATGGAATAAGGTTTTTGAACGACAGCAAGTCGATAATCATCCCCTATTCTCTGCGCCTATTGAGGAACACACCGTTAAATGGACCGTCTGGCTCACCGATAATTCAATATGGGAGAGATTAACCACCTTGAGTCAAATTGCAGTGCTAGAAGAATCTAAAACTTTAAAAGTCAAGGAGGCAGTCCTTGATATCCTGAAAGGTAGTGATGTAGAACGTAACGAAAATGGGGAGATAGCATTGCATGGATCAACCTTCATCGCATGGACAACAAAAGTTTGAGCAATCGATTGCTTGATATAACTCATTTTATAGGAGCTGGAGCTAGTAATAGATCAAGACTAGAGATATCTCGTGGCATAGAATGGTAGCTTGTAGTTGAATTCAATAGAATAGCATCCATTTCTCCCTGTCGTTTCGTTTATAGAATCTACGACGCCCCTCTCAGCTGTCCGCCATATGATACCTCTGACTCCGAAACTCCGACGCAAATGTCATGCTTCCACTATGGGATTATTGATAGGATTTTTTGCGCTCAATCTGCCGAAATATACATGACTAACGAGTATAAGCATAGAAAGACCTACTGCGGAATTTAGGGTTCGTACCATTGTTACCCCTCACAAAAGCATCACCATAGCTCCTTTTCTTGACACCATTGACGTATTCTTCGGTCTTCTCGAGTGCGATATTCATATATCCATCAACGGATTGTAGCTCTCCTGAAGAATTAATGTCAACGATGTGTCACAAATAAGGAAATGATAAAGACAAACCTCTATAGACCACCCCAGAATTTAACTTTACTCGCACTTGCTGACCGATAATCTCACCCAAGAAGCCAGAAGGATCCTTTCCTTCTCCTTGGGCTACTGTTCCATTCTCCATACTGTCACTGTGGCCTTGGAAATTCAATTTTAAAAACCTTTGTTCTGGTGAATTTGATATTGCGCGGTAATAGTGGCGCAAGGCTGGGATACAAAGAATGTGGGCTGCTAGCGGCCGTGCGTCAAGGTTCTCCTCGACGCGACAAGGCTAGGATCATCTTCTGATAAAATATATGCCGATATCATTCGAGTAGCTTCACTCATGGCCCACAATATTGACAGTCAGTCTACTCAGGCGCCTAAAAAGCGCTCTCTTTTTAACAAACCAAAACGATCAACCCCAGCGGAGACGGAAGCCACCCTCGATCTCTTCAGCAGAGCGAAAGAACTCTATCCGGTCAGGGTTGCAGAGGCCGAGCGCAAGAGGCAGGCTAAATTAGAAAGATTAGAGCGTAAAAGATCTAGCACTGGTTCCGAAAAGGAGGCTCCAGATGTTCGGGATGGAAAGAAAACACGGTTATCACAAGATTCTGAGGAGTTAGAACATACGCCTGACACCTCTGCCAAGGAAATAACATCGGATGATAACTCTAGAGAGAGACGGTAAGTTCTTCAAATTCTGTGCTTGTGAATATGTCTTGACAGAATTATAGTGGTTCTACAATTTCTATACCACAGGAATATAATTCTCGGCCACCCTCAAGACAAAGCAATTCTCGAGTCACCCCCAGATTGTCCCATTCGCCATCCAATGAACAGATACCAGACCGGCAGCAACTACCCTTTAATACCAGGGAACGATTGTCCAAAAATATTATAGCACTAAGCGACAGTGATGAAGATGAGGATGAGATTCGTATTTCCACAAAACCACCAGTAAAAGCAGTTGAGGTTGAAGATGATTTCGAGTTGTCAGATGAGGAGTTCCCAGAGCTCGTGCAGAAAGCAAGGGAAAGAGAGAGGCAAATGGAGTTAGATCGCGCAAGAGCGAAGGATCAGCAGGAACACCCCAACAACTTAGGACAAACGGTAAATGATGAAGTGGACGACTTTTTAATACAATCGTCACCTGTTCCTGATGCTGATCCTGTAGTCGAAATACTTGTTTCGTCATCTATAAATGGCACGAAGCCTCTTATAGTCCGAAGAAAGTTATCTCAAAGACTCAGGGAAGTGCGACTCAGTTGGTGTGATAGGCAGTTCGTCGATGGCCAACCTTTAGGACCTACATTGAAATCTTCGGTATTTCTTACTTGGAAGGGTAAGAGACTATTCGACGTCACAACTTGCAAAGGTTTGGGGATCCAATTAAGTTCAAGTGGCATCTTAGATTCAGACGGCGAAGGCTTCGACGCAGAAGGAAGAATTCACCTAGAGGCGTGGACCGAAGAGCTGCATAAATTATACCAGAAAGACTTGGTAACTCAAGAACGACGTTTAGAGGAAAATAATGAAGAGCCAGAGGAAGAGAAGTCAGAGGAACAAAAAATCAGGATTATCATGACACCCCGAGAAATGGAACCCTACAAACTGATGGTCAAGCCGACGACTTCTATTGCAAAATTGATTCTTGCTTTTACCCGAGCAAGAGGTATTCCTGGAAGCAAAACTGTCTCTATCTTCTTCGACGGTGACCAGTTAGACCCTCAATCTACGGTTAAAGATACTGATTTAAATGATATGGACACCGTTGAAGTACATGTAAAATGAACAGGGGCTTCAATTGTGGCTGGCGTACGGATTAGAACACTAAAAGATACCCAGGGATGAGCTTCTTTGTAATCTGGATTTGATATGAGCTTATGATAATGTAAAGTATTGGAGAAGCAGGTTGTTTGCTATAATGTTAATATCAACTTCTTAATAAACTTCATTATCGAAGTCACAAAGAAGCTCAGGAGTAAGACCTTCTATAGGTGTACATTAGGTGTTCAAAATCAAGTCATAACATTTTACCTTCTAGCCTGATGGTTAACCAAACTCCAGATATTTCCCAGTTGTAAAGCGGCTTCTCCTGCCTAACGCCAAATATGCATGCCATATCCGATTCATTGCTTAGAACCTCTCCTTCATCCGCGCAGCGACTGTGCGAAGATTACCATACACTTTCCCTGGTGGACTACCAAGAATCAAGCTCACTACCGCCTCTCGAGCAATACCGATCTGCTTAAACCCCCCTAAAATGTGAATTTTAGAATCTGCGAGAACAATACGCGTTCTAGTAGCGTTTTCTAGAGCTAGGAGTTAGACAAAGAACCAAGTAATTAGCTGAGGATAAACACAAACCGATGGCAAATTTTGTCTGTTAAAGTTAATTTTAGTTAAATGTATTTATAATGGATACTTGTAAAACTAACCTTCCCATCCTTCCCAGCAATTCTGCCTATAGCTCGACCAAGATGTTCTCCATTTAATGTCTTAACATCTCGTATTTCGAAAGACTGTATATATAAATCATCTAATCGCAGGAGAGCTATGGCATCTTGTATTTGTCAGTATATCAAAAGTCATTAAGACTGGGCATATGCCTCACCGTCGATATCAAATCCAAGACTAAACGCCGAAATGAAATCTGCTCCCTTCTGTAAAGCACCGGGATCGGTAGTGTGTTTTGAAGTCCGTAATTCTACTGCCTTGGTCTTGATATTCATCCGTATTTGAAGCTTAAGATGCCTAATCGTATTCAGCATTGCTTCGAACTTCGAACAACGCAATGCGTAAACTTAGTTTCTTAGAGTACTTACTCGACAACCACTGGGAAAATTTTTGGCCATGTCGCTTTCAGTGGACTAAGTCTGTGAGGAGGTATTGGTACCTTGCGCATCTCTACTCGTACAGCGCCATCCTAATAACGGATTATTAGTCCTAGAGTCGTCACAAACTGGTCGTCAACCATACAGTGGCTTTCGCAGGCGCAAATTTTGGACGGCCCTCTTCATCAACATGCATCTCAGTATCTCCATCGTCCTTCAACGGTTGGATAACCATATCTTCAGATAGAATAGCTTCCGGTGCATCGAGGAGTAATTCTTCATCTTGAGCTACAATTTTGGTCAGAAATGTTTTCTTATTTCTTTCAAACCGGCGGCTTACTGTCTATAGGTTGAGGGACACTAGCCGATTCGGCCAGCTCTTCTGGCTGTCTCAGTAATGCTGTTGGTGCAGGCATAATTTCACAAATGATGTTCGAGCTCAAAAATATTCTGAGCTTAACCAGCGTACTGTTGAAAGTTAATTAATTAGTGGGGTTGTCAAAATCTCGAATAATTTTAGGTGCGATATTGATTGCAGGGATCTTATCGGGCTTAGCGTAAATTCCAGCCTTGGTCGCGCCAGTTCCGCGTCTTAAAATTCTAGGGAGCTAGCAAGGAATGGTCATCACGGGAGATGCATCAATCTGCCTTTTGACGGTTTATGCTAACATTGATTTTGGGGCTCATTCAGTAGCTTCGGCGATATTACCGCCTCCATAATGTTCAGGGGATTATGACTTCGAACCTCAAGCACAGGCTATGGTCCCAGTTATGGGAGCCAGTTCGGCCGTTTGTGACGCCGACATCATGGAATTCTCACCGGAAGCCAGCAATTCCTAGAAGCTTCACGTATACCAATACGTCGAGAAGAGCCTTTCATAACTTTCATCACCGATTGGACCCTTTTAAATCAAATACAAAGGTCGCTAAGAGCTTTGCCTCTTGCGGAATTCTCCTTTTCGATTCAGTTCCAAGTACGACAGCATCTAATTCTGCTGCCGTTATCCCCAAAACTGCCGTCGAGAAGTCATTAGTTTTGTCCCACGTTAGGATTCGACCATCAGTTTCGTCTCTAGTGCAGAACGCATGGCATCGACAAGTACACTCACACGCTCGACGACGAGTTAGGTACGCTAGCAGGAGAAATAAAAGTTCTATATCCAATGGACAAAGTGATGGCATCTCCGCCAAGGATAAACATGGATCCCCAAAAGCCACTTCTGAGCCTCAACAAAGCCATGATTCTTCTGAAGCACCGTCAACCATCTCCTCGATGTCCAGCAAATATTTTTCTCACATGCCAAGAATACCTCATAGACCTACAAAGGAGGAGTTACTTGCTGCGGCAACTGGCTTTTGGTCACGCCTCAAAGTTCGTTTCAAATGGTTCTCTATACGCAGTGTGCGACCATGGAATGTTGATGATTGGAGTGCCTTCGTGTCGTGGTTTGTGCTAGGTAACCTGGTTTGGATCTTGGTAGGAACCACAACCTTTTTCTCAATTATCATCTTCTCAATCAATACCGTCGTCGCTCAAGAAACGCTGGCAAGATGGATAGGTGACTATCTAACCCATTCAGCCGGTGTCAAGGTTGTTTTCGAATCTGCAATTGTGCCAAAATGGAAAGATGGCGTTATTTCATTCCGGAATGTTTTTGTATCTCGCCGGCCAGGTCAAGGGAAGACCAAGGTTCGAAAAGGATCTTCTTTGAGTGCTGCAGCAGAGGCTGCAGCAGAAAGACAAGCTGAGCTAGAGGCTGGTCGGGAAGAGGAGGATACTAACTATACTCAATTCGATGTGACAATCGATACGGTCAATGTGACGCTTTCATTCGTTAAGTGGTGGAACGGAAAAGGCCTGCTTCGAGATGTGGAAGTCAAAGGAGTGCGAGGTGTCGTGGATCGGAGTTCAGTTCACTGGGGTACTGAATATGTTGACCCGAGAACGTATCGACATGAACATCAAGCTGGGGACTTCGAGATTGACTCTTTCAAAATGGAGGATCTGTTACTCACTATATACCAACCTGACGGGTTTCGTCCGTTCTCCGTAAGCATCTTCAATTGTGAGCTTCCTCAGCTACGGAAGCAGTGGCTCTTTTACGATTTTATTTCTGCCAATAATATGTCGGGAGCATTTGATGGATCTCTATTTACAATCCATCCTCGCCAAGTCCATGGCGTTGCCCAAGCTCACGAGCAGCGAGATGAAAATGGCGAGCCAAATCCATGGAAGAAGCACAGCCGTATCCGCATAGATGGTCTGAAGATTGATCATCTCAACCGAGGCGTCGACGGCCCATTCGGTTGGATATATGAGGGCAATGTTGACATCGTAGCTGATATTATGTTCCCAGCGGATACGGATGACAGCATTGTGAAAGTCATGTCCGACTTTTATGACAGGATGGAAGCTACAGTCACTTCAAATCGATATTTACGTCTCCTTGAGAACAATCCAAGACTCGCAGATCTCAACACTCCGGAGCAGAAAGCTGCTTTCGAAGAGAAGCTAAGCAGGGACGATGATAAAAGATATCTAGTAATGGATCTCCGAGTCCACCTGAACGACGTCAAGGCTGCTGTCCCCCTTTTTACCAGAGACTTATCTTATATAAATCAAGCCTTGATTCGTCCCATTGTTGCTTACATCAATTCTAAGAAGACCTTCATTCCAATCAACTGTCGGATCGTCAAGCGCGCCAGCGAATTTGACGGGAGTTGGACAATCTTCGACAGCGGATTAATGGAAGATCTATCTGCCGAAACTTATGAGGCCTTTGCTAAAGATGTGATGGATAGCCAAGCTCGAATTAGGAGGTTAAAAAAGGTTGGATTTTGGTCCATATCCCTTGCAATACATGCTATTTTCATGGGCATGGCAGGTAATATTGCTTAATATATCCCCGCTTCATCTTTATTTCTTTATGTAACAAAAAGTATGGGGTTTTGTAGAATACTGGGGGTTGGAGTCTTCATTGGCGCATAGGCATGAGCAATGACCTGTAGATATAACTGGGACATACATGGAGTTTTGGGGCCTTGGCGGGCAAATTGTATGTCTGTGTCTTGCAATGAGCATAGAGTAACGGCATTCATGGCGAGAGCCAACCATATGCTTACAAAAAATCATGTATACAATACCCACATCACATTCAAGAAAAAGCAACGAATGAATCCAAATTCTTTTTAATTGTCTGACTTCAACCATGCGCCCAGACCGTGATTTGGAACACCGTCCAGTTTTTTTTCTCCAGTCCTTTAATCTGACCAACCGATCCCGCAAAAGTTTATATATATACAGAATGCAAATTAGAAATAGTACAATATCCAGTAAATGGCAGACTTTCATATAACTCATGAAACAACGTCAATGAACTGAAGCATACGCCTTTGGCACAAAACCCCGTCACAGGAAAGTGAACGAGATGGCTAAGCAGAATTCATCGATGGTCTCTATCCATTGGTAGTTAACCCACCAATTTTCAAGAGTATTTACTCCCATCATCGTCCTCCTCATAAAGCTCTTGGTCACCCTTGCCACCTAGGGCCATAAACTCCTTTGGTTTGCGGTTTGAGGCAGGCGTTGCTTCTTTAGGAGCAGCTGGAGCCCCTTTAGTAGGGGTGCTCTTGGAGTTTGGCTGAATCGCATTGTTGACTCTGTGAGGTCCTGCGTTTGGATTTTTAACGTATACCTTCACTGGAGTTTTATCATTTTGTGTATCAATCACACGCGTGACTTTGATATCATTAATGCTACTAAGCAACGTTCGTTCTCGTGCCATCTTTCGCTTGCTGAAATCAAGGCCAGCTAGTCCACCAACAAGACCATCCGTGCTGTCATTGAGGTTCAACGGCCTTTGAGTTGTCCAAGGATGCTCTAAACAGTCATCAATTGTATAACGCTTGTCAACATCAACAGTTAACATTCGATCAATAAGATCAAGGGCTGGGTCCCCAACAGAATCCCAGTATGGAGATGGATAGTCAAATCGGCCTTGTTTTATTTGCTGGGTCAAGGAATAGGGATTTTCCCGAGAGTAAAGCTCGTCAGAGAATGGAGGAAATCCACACAGGCAGATATAAAGGACTACTCCTAAGGACCAGATATCAACAGCCTTTGTGTAGCGCCGGTGCTTCGTGTCCTCAAGAATTTCAGGCGCGACATAGCTAGGTGTTCCACAGAGTGTTGTCGTGAAGGATTCCTCTCCAATGATCTTGGCTAGGCCAAAATCAGCCAGCTTGACATGAAGATTCTTATCAGTAAGTAAGATATTCTCTGGCTTAATATCTCGATGGACAATACCTCGCTCATGCTGGGAATGTATTAGTAGATGTTAAAAACGTTGGATCAACCAATATACTTACAAGGTACTTTACTCCATGGAAGAGTTGCAAGAAGACTTTTCTTGTTTCATCTTCAGTTAGCTTCTGCTTCATCACAATCCAATTGAACAGTTCTCCTTCGGGCGCAAGCTCCAGAATGAGGTATACTGCTTTAGGCTCGTAAAAAGTATCTTTCAGACAGAGCATGTTTGGATGGTTCACGCCCATTAACACAGCAATTTCCTGCTGCAAACCATCATTCTTTGATCTATCCTCCACGCCTGTAAATATCTTGACAGCATAACGTTGGCCAGTTGCTTTCTCTACACATAAGAAAACTTCGGCAAAATGCCCCTTTCCCAGCTTCTCTAAAAGCGTATATTGCTGCGAGAAAGCGCTTGTATTCCGATTCTTTGGATATCTAAAAACGAACCTCGCTTTGTCTAAAATGGTAATCTCATCTTGGTCTTGGAGCTCCCGGCGGTTATTCCGACCGATTAGGTGGTCATTGACAAATGTACCATTTGCGGATACATCCTCGATAACAGCAACAGTATCGCCTCCCTTGTTTTCAGTAAAGATAAGACAATGTCTGTTAGAAACGATTGGATCATCAATTATAAGATCTAGCAAGTTAATTAGCTCAGTACATAGGAACTTATACGGCATAACTTACCACATTCAGGGTGACGACCTATTAAATATCTTCCTGAAGATATTCCACCCTTTTTTGTCGGAGTTTCCTCCTCTTTGGTCTGGTTTTTACCCTTGCTTTTGGTTCGTTTGTCACCACCATCTTTTCCACCGGTTTTCGGTTCCTCTGAGGAACAGTCACTTCGCTTCTTCAAAACCAAAGACTTACCATACTTCAAATCCAGCGGAAGCAAGTAACCCCAGACACCCTCTGCCACCTCATCCTTGTCATCTGCAAACACATCGGAAGGAGGATAAATGAATTGTGAGAAAGCTTGGGTGTCTTGTGGCGGGGATGAGAAAGGCTGTGCGTCACGGCCGACAGTGTCTTGTTCCCGATGATGTATCTGGCTGGCCTCTGGTGGTGTAGCAGTTCCCTCTTTATAAGCTTCACTTGAAGAGAGCGACTCGTCTTGAGTAATTGGGGAAGGCAGATGTTGTCTTTGGGAGACAGGGGTGTTTTGGTGCTGCGAAAGCCGCTCTGAGCGACGTGGTTTTTTCGAAGCATCCCTCTCCTCTTCCGCAGCGCCGCCCTGATTATCTAGTCAGTGTCACCGATACAAGGCAAAAGTTGATATTGAGCATTTACCCGTCCCCGTTTCAACTGGCTCTTTTCACGTGGAGCCATGTTTACCCACGGGCCAGGGATGACCTGAAGCAATTGGACTACAGTACTTCCCTAGAAAAGAAGCAAAGCGCTCAAGTAACTGTACGACTTTGATTTTTCAAATAGCGGATGCCCGAATGATCAATAGTCTTGCAATTACTTGGCCCGAGGCAGTTGGGGGCAAAGCAAGGGCTTCAATTTTTTGTTGCAATTCAAGGAAGGTACAGTAATTAATCAACCATAAGAAAACCAATGGATCGGAGTAAGCATCCCGAGTCGCGTCCAGGCGTGGGTGACTGGGGAAGCGGAACTAGCAAGGCTGCAGTTGAAAGGCGAGAGCTCGGCTTGGCACGGGTACCTTCAGATCTCCCGGCAGAAGAAACTCGAGGAGGGGGAACAGAAATGCCAAGGGAAAAAAATATAAACGTCGTTTTTAGGAGCCCAACAGCAGCTCAAAAAACAGGCAGCAAGAATCACTTAGATAGCACGAGGCATTTTATATATTCGAGTGGACTTTTCATTCACATGAGCGCGCAGAGATTATGCACGTCAAGTGACTGCATTGAGCTGCCTACCATAACTGTTGGTGGGGCCGTCAGCCGACAGCATCCTCAGTGCAACCAGCTAAAGTGCCCTTTGTACGGACGTACACAACATCCTGTTGTACTAGCACGTTGGTACCGTGGTTCGCGCTTCTTGCGCTTAATATCCTGTGACCTGAAAGTCTGATAGGCAATCGTTACATATAACTCGGAGAATGACTCTTGACTTGTCACAGTCATCTTATCAAGTCTGATGCTCAGGCCCACCGACCTGCTACACCCGGAGCAACCAGAAAACCATCTGGTCTGCATGAGCGTGTTGGCAGTACATATTAGGCAGGTAGCCCAACACTCGCCAAGCAGGTGATATGCCTTTCGAGTGCTCATTACTTTGGCGCAAGTGAACCCATTCAACTATCAAACCTGGTCTTTCTTTTCACGCCTTGTACCTGTGGTGAGTTCGAGCGGCCGCGATCAAGACCTGCCATGATCCGTTCTGCAGCGCTCATCTGGCCACCTCGCCCTCCCGTAGCAGCAGGTGTACCGCCGCGACTCGAGTTGGTTGAGATGGTCGCCGGCACGAACTCAACTGTTTCCCTGTGCCCTCTCGCCTTCTCCTCTTCCTTTTTCTTCAGAACTGTCTTTTGGCTTCTCCCGAGTTCTTCCTTGTATGCGTATTCGGGAAAGGCCTTTGGATTCCAGAGCTCGTGAGGTAATGTCGTCGAGTACTGACCAGTCTCGCTCACATCTGCAAAATCCATAAGTTTCTGCATCAAGCTAGGATTCTTCAGCGCTGAAGATCGTGCTAGCTTCTCGTTAAAGTGCGTCCCTTGCTTTTTTAACTCTAAAAAGTGCTTGAATTTTGAATCCGTGCTTCCTGCAGGTGATCCCGGCGGCGAAGGAGGAATGTCATAATTGGGGGTCGTAGGTAGCGTAAGGTTTCGAAGCAAGGCTCGGTTTGTACAGTAAGGGGATTGTGGAGCCTCTCCTTCATCAAGTATCTCTGACATTGAGAGATCAGGCACTGCTGTGGGTTCAAACACTGGGCCGACAAGAGGCGGATCAGCTATATTGGACGAAGTCACTGGCTCTGGCGCTGCGCTCTCTTCCTCTTCTGGCTTCTTCCCGTTTGCTTGGGTTTCTGTGAACGAATTAGAAACAGTAACACATTTACACATGTTACAGAAATTCCCACCAAACGTTGTGCCATTTGTAACAGAACTGGATCTCGGATCGTGTTTATCAATCTAAGCCTATATCGTCAGCCAAAATCCTCCGGATTAAATGCATAGCAGGATGACTTACGTTCGAGAATTCTAATTCCTTATTGTCTTCTTCTCCACTACTCCCATAATCGACCAATCCGGCCATTGCGTAATAATTTGATTTTGGAACCTATTTTTGTTTCCGAGACTGGTCCGTTGTATGGTAATTAAGCTATATGTAGCCTGAGGCCGCAACGCGTCACAGAGCTGTTGCGCGTCGAGCTGCCTAGCTATATTCACATCTTTACATTATCTCTCTATTAACCCTCGTCATTCCGCACTAATAACTTTAAAACTTCTACAAATACCAAATCAAACAACTCATTCTCAAGATGAATCATCTTCCACAAGCTTGGGGCCGGGTAAGTTTAGTCGATACCTTCGGAATATTGATCATTTTGCTGATAATGCTTTAGCCTAGGGACGATGTATATGGTGCATATGACGGTTCATACATCCAGAGCAATGGACCAAATCAACATACACAATCGCCAGTCGTGACCGGTACATCAGTAGTAGCTCTGAAATTTAAGGATGGTGTTGTTATTGCTGCAGACAATCTGGGTACATAATCTCAATCTAAGGTTCATATGTTTTAAGATCTAACGAATTCCACTTTCACAGCTTCATATGGCTCTCTCGCTAGATTTAGAGACGTCAAACGTCTTCGTGAGTTCTCTGCCTCATCGGTTGTTGGTTTTGGAGGAGACGTATCAGATATGCAATACCTAGACCGCCTCCTCAACTCCCTTGATATCGAAGAACAATATGGTGCTAAAGGACACACGTTGAACGCCCAAAACCTTCACACCTATCTCTCAAAGGTCTTCTACAAGCGCCGATCCGATATGAATCCTCTGTGGAACCAAATATTGGTCGCCGGATTCGATGAGGCTGGCAAGCCGTTCTTAGCGAGCGCTGATTTACTGGGCACAACCTTCAGTTCGCCGAGTTTGGCCACAGGTTTTGGCGCTCACTTAGCTCAGCCAATATTGAGACAGGTAGCCCCTGATGAGGAAGCTGCGTCGCAGTTAACAGAGGAGCAAGCCGTGGAGGTAGTAAAGGAGAGTATGAAAGTGCTATTCTATAGAGATGCAAGAAGTTTGGACACCTACTCCATTGCGATAGTTAAGAAGGATAATATTGATCTCAAGGAAAATGAGAAGTTGGAAAACCAGAGCTGGGCGTTTGCAGATCGCATTCGTGGATATGGAACGCAAGTCAATTAATATTAGCAATGCAACTACTATTGCGTGTACTATTAAGCAATGGCATAAAACATAATGATAGAGCTGTTAAGCAATTCTTCGGCCAGAATATTGACCGTAGGCACTTAGTGGGTAACACATAATAGTTCATTAAACTAGCTACCCCTCGTCTGCATAAAATATTATCTAAAGCAAAACACAAGCCCCCTTGATTTATTCCAGATTTTCGTTACCCACGCGCTAATCATAACAAGAAACAAAGCTATAACCTCAGGCCATTTATCATATTTATTCGACCGTAACAGATTTAGCCAGATTGCGAGGGAAGTCCACATTCAAGCCTTCAGCAACTGCAAGCCAGTATGCCATGAGTTGAAGAGGAATAACATTGAGGAGGCCTTGAAGACAATCCACGGTCTTGGGGATCTCAATCTTCTCAGCCTGGCCCTCCTTGAATTCTGGGTCTGCTGGGTTGCAAATGACAATAGGCTTGCCACCACGTGCAATAACTATGCAGGTTAGCGATAAATACTTGGAGACGAGTAATATTAAGCATACCTTGTTGATAAGCGTTCAGTGACTTTGCGAAGATCTCGTCGCGGGTCATAATCATGATGATTGGTAAGTCCTCATCCACCAAGGCCAAGACACCGTGCTTAAGTTCACCGGACATGACGGCCTCACAGTGCAAATAAGAGATTTCCTTGATCTTCAAAGCACCCTCCAAAGCAGTGGAGTACTGACTACCTCTTCCAAGGAGAAGAAGACTCTTCTGGTGTTTAAACGTCCTTGCACAAAGGTCCTTAATTGTCTTATCCAGCTTCAAGACTTCCTTGATCTGTTCTGAGATCTTTCCAAGACCTTCCATAATATCCTCTCGTCGCTTTTGCTTAGAGGCACGGTCTTCACTCAGCGAGAGAGCAAACATGATCATAGCAATGAATTGCGAGGTGTACGCTTTGGTTGATGCCACACCAATTTCAGGACCAGCATTAACGTGGACACCACAGTGAGTGAGGAGAGAGATTGAAGATCCGACAACATTGACAATACCCACTGTGAGCGCTCCACGCTCAAGGCAGTACCGCAGAGCCATGAGGGAATCAGCAGTCTCTCCAGATTGAGAAACGAACACACAGGTGTCGTCACGGAAAACTGGTGCCTGTCTGTCTAGGAAGTCTGAAGCGAGTTCAACAGAGATAGGGATCTCAGTCAGTTCCTCAAAGGCACCACGCACCGCCATACATGAGTGGTAGCTAGTTCCACAGGCAACAAATATAATCCTCCTACATCTGCGGATTGTTGAGATGTATGATCTCAGGCCACCGAGTGTGACCTTCTTGTTCTCGATATCCAGACGTCCTCTCATCGTGTTGATGACGGATTCAGGTTGTTCAAAGATTTCCTTCTGCATGAAATGGTCGAACTTGCCCTTCATGATTTCTTGAAGTTCCATCTCGAGAGTTTGGATAGTACGGACGTTGGAGGAACCATCAGCTTTTGTAAGTCTGTGGATATTGAGAGAACCTTCGTGAATGTGCGCAATATCGTCATCCTCGAGGTACATAACCTTCTTCGTGTGTTCAACAATAGCGGAAGGGTCAGAGGAAAGATAGAACTCTGCTGGCATTGGTGCGCCATCATCCGTCATAAAAGCACGGGATTGAGAACGGTGGAGAAGAGATTTGTCTGGGGGTGCAAGAGCACCGCCAACACTGAGGAACTCGCTTGACTTCTTCAAGGCAACATTCTGGGATGCCTGTTCGGCCGGGAGTGCTCCACCTTCCTCTGTATATTCAACATCTACGAAATCGACCTTCATTCTCTTTTGGGTCCTGACACCAATCACCAATGGTGATCCCTTACGGGCTGCAATAACCTCATGAGGGTAATAGACAGACTTCATCAAGAGACCGAAAGCACCCTCTAGTTCCTTAATCACAGCCTTTGCTAAGTCTGTGAAGCTGATTGTTGGCTGTTGTTGATAGAGATACCATGCAAGCTTAGCAATGCACTCAGTGTCTGTTTCTGTCTCGAACTTCAAGCCCTTGCCAGTCAACAGGGTCTTCAACTCCTTGTAGTTTGTAATGATGCCATTGTGGACAACAGCAAATTTCCAAGTAGGGTCGGATCTAAACCGATCAGTCAGTAACAATAATTGAATAGACTTAAGGTAGAACATATTACCTGTGGGGATGGCAGTTGAGCCGAGAAGGGGTACCGTGGGTTGCCCATCTTGTGTGGGCAATACCGGCATGTGAATCGAAGACCTTGGTCAGGTCTGGCTTCTCATCCTCAATGAGTTGCTTTAACTTTGCGACCTTGCCAACCTCCTTAAATGCAAACACCTCGTTCTTCTTATCACCATCAACAGCTAGACCTGCAGAATCATAGCCACGATATTCAAGACGGGAAAGACCTGAGGTCATAGAAGTAAGCGGGGTGGATCAACCTTTTGAGTGAATTCATAGTTTTCTCACCATTTACAAGAGTATCAAGGATGTATTTCCGATCCCTCTCGACCAGGTAATTGATGTATCCGAAAATTCCACTATGGTTGTGCATTAGTATTAGTATTGGGCCCTTGAAGCTGTTTGCGGTGAGGAGAGGGCTCGCCCCTCAAAGGGTATCTACGCACCACATGGTTACTGTTGTAGGGTTGTGATTTGAGAACAGAGATAATTGCAATGGATCCTTCAAAATTCTGCTATTAGAAACAGAAGGGAAAAGAATTTATTGATTTGCAAAGAGAGGTCAGAGTGAGAGAGTGAGAGTTCTTGAGGAGCTGTTGCTGAGCTGGTTTCTGCCCGCCATTATTTAACGAAGTGTCCGTGGCATCAAACACGCTAGCGTTGCTGGGGGGTGTGTACGAAAGTACGGCTGAGATCCAGTGCCTTTTCTGCGGTAAGCAACTGGCTGTGCTATCCAGCACATGCATGAAGCTTCTTACTAGTGCTGGCCGCGAGGCTGACTTGCTTACATCTTGGCTTTACTATCCCTTATTTGAGCTGTTTCTATGCTTTGCAAAACAGATTGGCAAAAGCAACTGAACTCAATCCCCAGAAGATAATGCACGGGGGGGCTGACGGGGTTAACCTAGATGCCCGACAGGTACAGAGCGCCACATGTGGTATCCAGGTCAGCGTCAGCCACGGGCTAAGACCCTTAGTATGTGGGCCCGCACCTATATTTAACACTCAGATCAACACCAACATGGCCAACTCAGGGGAGCAGTCAGACCGGCCGTTACTTTATATCATGGAGAAGTTGCCATAACAAACCCCCAAATTGAAGCTTACAGCTTACATTCCAAAGATATCATGCAACACTGTAATGTACTGTAATGTAAGATTACTCAGTAATAAATAAGCCATGAATAACCAAACACCCCACGCCAGCATTTATAGATAAACCTCTACCAGAGCAAGTACCGCAGAACTATGTTGGTTTTCGAATTAGGAGAGCTAAGTTCGTATTTAACTCCCGAACACGATATCTTGCTGCAAGGCACGGGCTCGTATTAGTTAGTCTATCGCGCAGTTCATACCACAATGGGACAGGCCGATCGGTGTGAAGAGCCAAGGTCTTGATACTTGTCCAATATTACGAGCTTACTACTACTGTAATTATCTGTTTCATCATTCAAGATATAACACCAAGGTCTTCATAAACATGGAGACCAATGACCTTCTAGTATAACTACACTTCCAATGCAGTACTATTATACATGCCGAGGTAGCCGGACGTCTGGTTCTCCATCGGTCTTAGGTTAACAGAGATAATAATCTTCCGTTATTTAGAGTTTTTGGTATTCAAGTTTACCTTCCAGCTTCTTGGACTCCGCTACCTTGCGAACAGCTTTGTTAAAGTCATCTTGGCTGACCGCATCTCGGTAGTCTTTGATAGCAAAGAGACCGCTATTTTGTCAAGTTAGATTATGAGAAATAAAGGTTCAGGGGGGCTACACATACGCTTCCGTTACAACGTTTCGTAAATCAGCACCATTGAGCCCGTCACTCATTTTTACCACACTCTCAAAGTCAATATTTCCCTCCGTGATTACTCCTGCTGCGTGGATCTTCATGATCTCCAATCTTCCGACCTCATTCGGTAAAGGAATTTCAATCTTCCTATCAAGACGTCCAGCTCTGAGAAGGGCAGGATCAAGTGTATCCGGTCGATTTGTTGCCATGATTATTTTTGTCTTTCCCAAATAATCAAAGCCGTCAAGCTGGTTCAGTAACTCCATCAACGTCCGTTGGATTTCACGATCAGCCGAAGTGCCTTCTGAAAATCTCCTTCCTCCAATAGCATCGATTTCATCCATGAAGATAATACAGGGCTCATGCTCCTTAGCATATCCAAACATTTCCCGTATAAGACGTGCAGATTCACCAATGTATTTATCGACGATTGCAGATGACACAACTAAGATAGGTCAGCATGTTAGATGAGACAATCCAAACAAGGCGTTCTTACCTTTCAAGAAATTCGTTTCCAAACCGCTGGCAACAGCACGCGCTAATAGTGTTTTCCCTGTTCCTGGAGGCCCATATAAGAGAACACCCTTCGGTGGTTTGATCCCTACTCTCATGAACAGCTCCGGATTCTTTAGTGGCAGTTCGATGACTTCCCGCAGTTCTCTGATCTGATCATTCAACCCTCCAATTCCTGCAAAGCTGACTTGTCCTGGATCCTCAAGAGACATATTATATACAAGTGGGTCGACTTCTCTAGGAAGCATTCGCATTATCGTGAGCGTGGTCATGTCGAGCGCAACTCGGGTTCCTTGCTTTAACTTGACCTTATCGACTTTCGATCTGCATCCAACAACATATCGGGGCCCAGATGAGGCCTTCACAATGACTTAGCAAGGTGGTGTTAGTACAACACTGAGCTCCAGCGACAACAGAACGAACGGTCTCTTACATCTCTCATCATCAAGCTGTTTCAACACCTCTCCTATTATCTGGCCAACGCTTTGTAGAGCTTTGATATTGTCTTCGGTATGATCGAACTCCTTCTGGAGATCTTTGATCTCTAACCGTAACGCCTTAAGCTTTGCCTCCCATTCTCTCGATTCTAGTAGCTTCGTCTTGAAAGATGCCAGAGCATTTACACGTTCATCGTCGATTCCGGACATATCGAATAAACCCTAACTAGAAATACCCCAGAGTCTTCGAAAAGAAAATGACCTTGGATATGAGGTGAATATGGGCTAGAGTTGTCCGGCGGAGATCTATTGTCGGAGCTTATTATTAAGGTGTTGATGGTGCACGCGAAGCTCAGTTGTTGCCTCCAGGTATGTATGCCTCAGGAAGTTTACAACCTTAAAAATAAGGCATTAGATTGTACAGTATCTCTAATGCCAACTTCATTATTCTCCCTAACCCTGTGTATCAAGTATTATTACTCTGGCCACATCTTAGATTGCAGGATTAAATACGGCACTTAAAAGGACTCACTTTCCATGCAAATTATTATCATCAAAAATAGAAACATGTATGCATTTAGGAGTTTTAAGCAGACATACTATATATACTTTCGTAAGCCAGTCCCTTTCCTACAGTTAACATATAATACATTATGTGCACATGTAGGTGAACAAAAAGATCCAAACAGAAACCTATACATATTATAAATTCAACCAAATAAATATTATTAGCCAACACCCACAGGAGGGTGCGATGGACCATTATACCCTAACTAAGGGTCTTCAATGGACAGTGCATAATCATCAACCATTATTTTAACAGAAATCATCACCATCCTTCAACAACTCGTACCTTGACCCACAACCCCTTAGCAGGTTTGGAGGTAACACCACCCTTAATCAGCACCTTCTTCTCATCCATCTCCTCCTTGTTCTTAAGCTCAAACTCAAACCGGCCAATCCAAGCAGCCAACAAGCACGCGAATTCTGCTTTCGCAAAAGCCTGTCCAATACAACCCCTAGGTCCATGCAAGAAGGTCATGAACGCATAGTTACTTGAAGCCCCACCGCTGGCAATGTATGTCTGTCCATCTTTAGATAGCCAACGATCAGGGTTAAAAGTTCTTGCGTCAGGACCCCAAAGATTCTCGTCTTTATTGGTGGCCGCTGGAGCGAGCACAATTCGAGAACCTTTAGGGATATAATGTCCGGCAATTGTAGTGTCGTGAGCTGCCTCTCGTAGAGTGAGAGGAACAGGAGAGTTATATCGAAGGACCTCACTGCATACGGCATTGAGATATGGCATGTGATCGATCTCAAGGTTCGTCACCTTAGTATCGTCGTCAGCACTGGGCAACCTGTCTCGGACTTCCTCGCGAAGTTTAATTTGAACCTCGGGGTTCAAGCAAAGCATATATATTGCCCATATCATAGAGCTTGCTGTAGTTTCGTGGCCGGCAGCGAGGAAGGTCATCATCTGATTAACAAGGTTTTCTTCAGTAAAGCCACCGCTTTCGAGAGCAACACTCAAGATATCAACATCCGTTAACTTATTATTTTCGAGCTTAGCTTTCTTTTCTCTGATAAGGCCCCTACATGTTGACTTGATGACTGCGGCCGCTGCCTCAACTTCGCCATTTCTCTTGATGGGCAAGTTGCGAACAAACCAAGTTGGAAGGAACAAATTCAACATCGCGAGGATCTGTGCTTGACGGTTTGGTGTGAAGACCTTACGGTAGGTCTTGTTAAGAGGTGTTTGAGGGTCACGAATAGCGCCAAATTTCTGGCCCATCCCAGCAACACCGATGATATCCAACGTTGCCCGACTAGCCCAAGATCCAGCCTCGATAATAGCTCCACCTTTCGATGCAGTAGCCGCTGATTCCTCTACGTCGTTAGATGCCACGCCATTTGCAGATTGAGTATTGATATCCTCAGTCATAGCAGTAACAGCCTCGCGAGAAAGCTCCCAGAACACCGGATACAAGTCCTTGATATGTCGAAATGCAAATGCTGGCATAAGGTTCTTTCTTTGAATTTTATGCTCATCTCCTTCCGCTAACAAGATTCCAACGCCAAGAAGTCTGCTTAAACCTCGCACTACTTGCGATGGCTTGATAAACTCGTAGCTCTTGGTTGTTAAAACCTCGCTCATTGCTTTTGGCGAGGTAATAAGGACTCGCTCAGAGTTCAAAATGCCTAGATATCGAATAACACCATCATTTGGGATAGAGTTCACCCTATATGCAAGGTTAATTATTGTATGCATCATAACGTAGAGCAAAAAGATCCTACCAGTCAGTCATAGGTACACCCGTGGGTTCGCCAGAAATCCTGGCATATTGACCGTTCCACCAGCTATTACCCGTTGGCTCTGGTAGACCTATCAGAGGGGAGAAGAATTTGGGCCATAGAAAGACTTTCCAAAAAGCGAAGCCTACAAATTCAAGGATCCATAACTGGAAGAAGGTTCCTATATAGCTTGGTCTCAAGAATAGTAACAGATCTGGCTTATACGCAACGAGCACATATGATGATGCCGCTGCTAAAGCTGTGATGACCTTGAACGGTAACATCCTGGTTACGACGTTGATATTGGATTACAAGTTGAATGTCGAATTGAAGACAGACGTTGAAGGTTATATCGATCCGGTTCGGTCGTATGCGAGAAGCCCTGTCCGCTCTAGGTTCTCTTCAGACACACTAGCT